>BQNB010014372.1:0-75237 GCA_026074375.1 Tanacetum coccineum
ACCTGATCGCGCCTTATTACTTTTCATCTCACGTCACGCCTTAAGCTTACGCCTCGATCTATTGCGTAGCGTGGAGGTCACGCCTCACATCTTTGCAAGGCCATAGCGGCACCATGGCATGACTTTTAGAACATTGGCCTTACTAATACTCGGTGTATTTTTGTTCTGTCACCACATTTTCTTAAAAAGTTAAAAAAAACATACTGTAGTACGGTAATAAAACAACCACCTAAAATACCCACAGTATAACTAGGGATGGCAATCGAGTCGTGTTCGGGTTGACCTGTTCGGGTTCGCGGGTTGGCGGGTTATTATAACCTCTACCCAAACACGACCCATTTATTAATCGTGTCAAAAAACTCAACCCTAACCCAGACCTGCATAACACATGTAACCCGTTTGTGACCCGTTTAACATTTTTAAGTAAATAGTCAAGCGATGAATAAGATAGGTGATTTGTCGATTTAAGTAATTTAAATGAAAAAATGATATAAGGATTTAAAGAAATGATAAAAATAACATACAAATAATTATACGACAATTTTAATGATATCTTAGTTATAAGCGTAACTCACTCATATTAAGTACTCCCTCCGTCTCAATATTATTGTCCCCGACAAAAAAACACACAGTTTAAGAAAAGTGCATTTATTACTGCTTTCTCTTTCTTACTTTTTGACAGAATGACAGTTTTACCCTTAACTAATTAATTAAAGTATTCTTTAAAATTTGTAATTATAATTTTAGACAAGGGTAATATAGTAAACTTGATCAAACTTCTTTATTTATTTTTAGTAGTGGACAATTAAATTGAGACATCCCAAAAAGAAAACGTGGACAATAAAAATGGGACGGACGGAGCATATAACAAAACACATCTAATCAAATCCAAGTTATATAGTTATTGTTAGAGGCTTATATTTACTTTAATGGGTTCACGTGTTGACGTGTTTAATATTTACTCAACCCAAACACGACTCATTTATTAAACGGGTTGACATGTTTTTGACCCAAACATGTTTATCCTCGACCCAAACCTGTTTAACTTCGTGTCGGGTTCATGTCGTTTATCGTGTCGTGTCAAGAATTGACACCCTTAAGTATAACCCCAAAACCATCATTTTTTCAAAGTAGCCAGGGTTCATCATATCTGCTGCTGCATTTACACAACACAGGTAGTACAATTCTCTACTTCATTTCTTCCTCTATATGCATCTTTCCTTCATTTTTAGACTTACAAGATAGTTACAGACCGACGACATCACGGTGACGTCACCTTCATCGTCATCTGTTTTAAACCAGATTTTTTAAGAGAAAATTTACCAAGAAAGGTTCTTGTAAAAAGGGTTTTGAACTTTTGACACAAATAGTAGTTATTCAAAAAATAAAATCAAAAAATGTAAGAAATAACGCCAAACTAGTTGTTTTATTACGTGAGCCACTCATATCTTGACACGTGTCTTTTCAAAATCAAGTTTTATGGTTGCAGTCGAAAAATCTTCGCAGAGTAGAAGTAGTCGCTAAACTTTTTTAATATTTCTAAGAAACAAAACCTCTTCGAATTGTGATTTGTGTTAAAATTGAGTTATTTTATTATTTAGTCCCTTTAGATCTGATATTTTTCATTTTAGTCACTAGATCTGAAATTTTACATAGATTAGCCTCTAGTTTATAATTTGTCAATTTCGTCATTAACTTATTGGCTAGTTATGTTTGGCGACAAGCGTTTTGGAGCACTTAGAAGCGTTTAAAATATAATGGTTGTTTGACAATGAATGTTTAGTGTTTGGATTTTGCTTAAACACTCTTAGCTTTGTCCGGGTGCACCTTTGGTAGCAGCGGCATCTCTATTTCTCTCTGCAATTTTGATTGCTAATATAAGATGCGGCCAGCATTAGCGGTTATCGCAAGAGAGAGATAGCTAAAGTGTCAGTAAAATTGAGGGTCGCTATTATGCCCAGCCTTAGCAATACCTATTCGTTTTATAAAAGCGTTTGTTAAAATAGTTGTTGTGGTTGTAATTTTAAAGTGTAATCTTTTACCTGGTAAAGGAAAATGAAAATTGAAGAGTTTTGCATTTTAAAAAAAAGAATATTTCCTTATTAGGTATGATGCTTCCAATTTTTTTATTATTTTTGTATATATGTTTAATTAAAAAGCTTTAATACTTCTAAAATTGTCATTATTTTGGTGGAGAAATCTGATGGAAAAAAAAAACACATAAAAATATATGTCCATGTTTATAAAAAACAAAAACTGACTAGAAAAAAAAAGATGAGGTAATACAAAAACTTAGTAGTTTAAAATTTTAAATAAATTATATAGAGTTAAGTTGTAAATTTAAAATAAAACTTGTCCTCCTCCAGAATTTAAGTTTTATATATGTATAAATAAACCTCAAAAGGGAAAGGGCCAAAAGTTAGTCTAAATGGGGTAACTAGTCACATACATTTTAGTGCACAATAAGATCCGAATTGGAACTGTTTTGAAGTTTGATTTTCTTAAGAGAACTTATGCATGTAAATGGTTATTGGGAATCACATGGTAGTCAGTAGACACATAAGGGAACATGTGTGATTTTTGGTATGAATTATAAGGGTCTTTAGATAAGGGTTTTAGGGGCATAAAGTCACGCTAAAATTCTGCTGTTTTGGTTAAAATGAAATCGTAAATTGTAATGTGTCATTGAAGTGGTTAAGGTTGGGCATGGTGTCCGGTTGACCAATGGTGGTTAATCAAACCCTTAGACATCCATCATATGATTGTTTCATGTGCTTAAGCTTTTGGCTTAGTAGCGTGTAACATGTGTTGTTTTGATTGTTTAGTTTTGTGCAAAGGATTTGGAATTGCTTGAGCATTAAGGTGAGTTTCATAGTCCTATCTTTTTACATTGTTTTAAACTTGGGATGGAAATGATGCTAGTATGAAAATGCTTTGATTACTGTGATAATGTGTTTAGAGTGATGCATGTACTGTATGTGGCTATTATATGTTATGTGCTACATGTTCGGGATATGGTACACTCCAAGGCTTTATGATCAAATGGAGTGAGTTTTGTGGTACACTCCAGGGCTTTGTGATCAAATGGAGTGGGTTATGCGAAAGAGACGTCTCGTAGATCGTATGAATGGTATTGGTTTGGATTGGATTTGATTTGGTTTACATGGTAGCTTATATGATAGTTCACTTATTGTCATGCAGTGTTTTTCATTTATCACGTTAATGATTTGAATGGATTTATGTTGTGTCTTAAACCTATGTCTCTCACCAACTTTATGTTGACGTTTTTAAGCATCATTTTCAGGTAATCAGCGTGAGACTAATGATGCTAGGAGAAGTACGTAGAGAGACCTTAGGATTTGCTTATGGAGCTCTCTTTATTTGACTTTTTCATTTTATAGACTTATGTTTGTCGAATTATTGTTGTTTGGGATTGTTGATTTGCTTTTATGTTGGTTTATGCTTTGCGCGTGTATGACATTACTTAATAATGCAAGACTCCTTTATCTTGTGTTGGGTATTGTTATGACACATAGTGTCCCCTTTAGTTATTTTCTTCTCCTTGTAGTATCTCTATTGTAGACACCATTGTGTTGTAATGATATCCATGACGTTACGCCTCGTGTTTCCGCCTTGGCGGGGTGTTACACTAAAGTTGGTCAAGCACTGTTACAACAGTTAGTGGTTCATGTTGAACTACTAAACTAATGTTCAAAGGGATTCGAGATTTGATTCTTTGTTGAAGATATCCGTCAGAAGACATCCAGAGAATATGCAAATTATTTGTTAAGTGCATATGATAGATACAAGGGCAGAGGGTACGACAGAGGGCATGAAGCAGAACAGAAACAAGTCGAAATCATGTAAGACATGAGAGATAAAGTATAGGCAGAATATCACGTATTGGAATTGCAACCAAAAGGGCCACTTCCAGAATTAGTGTTCAAAGCTTGTAGCCTCCAGGGATAAGGAGGTTAACCATGCAGCTAGAGATTCTGATGAAGCATTGGTATGTTGCGTTAAGAATACGGTTGAGGACCGTATTATGGATTCTAGTGCATCGTTCCATGCTACCTATTGAAAAAAAAGAGTTAGAAAGGTTTAAGCTACGCTCCAGAAAGGTTCGTTTAGCAGATGACAAGACTCTAGACATTGCAAGCATTAGGGATGTTGTCCTCAAAACTTATTTTGGTACAAGTTGGACTCTGAAGGATGTTAGGTACATTCCAGGCCTAAAGAGAAGGTTAATCTCAGTTGGGTAGCTTGATGAGGAAGGTTACCACGTAGGCTTCGGAGACCAGCAGTGGAAGGTTACTAAAGGTAGTTTGGTGGTAGCTCGTGAGGAAAACGTAGAAGCCTGTATATGGTTGAGGTACTCCTAGGGATGGACACTCAATTACTTGTGTAGTCTAGTGGAGACTTTGATATGAGATGATAGGTAATAAACTGATTGATTCAAAGGAAAATATTCAGAGATGTACGAAATTAGGTATTATACTTCTGGAAGACAGGTGGTTTGGGGAAGCTGAAGAGAAGCTCTATCTTTCTATAATGTTAGAGAGACGAGGAAACTGTAGAGGTTGGGAAAGTTCATATAGAAGGCTATGACCCTGCATCATTTATTGCATCAATATAAGGATCCCACTACTATGATACTGTTATCAAAGACTGTAGCAGGAGTTGCGGTAGGTATAATGCAAACCTTCAAGTGAAGTGTTTGAAATTTGATAATGGTGGAGAGTATAGTAGCTGACCGATTAAGTTTTGTGTCAAGAACAGGATTGTGCTGAAAATGGTCCTGGAAACACCTCTATTGTTTGGTGTTGTTGAAAGATTGTGACAAACATTCAGAGCAGAGAGCATGGGGCTTCATGCAGAGGCTCCAAAGATATTATAGGCAGATTCAGTAACTATGGCCTACTTAATCTACTGCATACCCTACATTCTGATAGGGTTGCGTATTCCAGAGGAGGAATGGCGAGGGAAGGATACAAGTCTCACACACTTGAAGGAATTTGGTTATGACTCATTTGTTAAGGTGAAAGATGTTTGCAGAGAAGCCATGAAATATACATTTATAGGCAGCGGCTCAGGTGAAGTGCAGTACAGCTTTCGAGATATGAAGAGTCACCAAGTTATCTAAAGCAGAGATATCACATTTGTGGACTCGATTTATGGAGCCAGGTCTATGACAGATTCAAGTATCTTAATGAAGACAATACAGAAGAGTCAAGTGGTGTTAGTAGACATTACAGAGAACCTTGTAGAGAATGGTAGCATTGTTGCAGAGCATGGGTTGAGTTCGGAAATCACCTAGAGCGCAGGTGGGAGCTCAGATACGAGTGAGGGGTCCGAAAATAGTGGAAGATCATATGAAGAATACTCTGAAGATAGAGCATCCTCCAAGGAGGGAGGCTCTGAGACTCCACATGTATGAAGATCCACCAGAGAGTCCAGGGCTCCGGTAAGGTACTCTCCATCAGCAAGCTATTTGCTATTGACAGAGAATGGTGAACTAGAGTCTTATTCAGAAGCCTTGAGTAGCAAAGAATCCGTACAGTGGGAGAAGGCTATTATTAAAGAGATGGTTTCACTTAAAAAGAACCAGACATGTTCCTTAGTCAGATTATCAACAGGAAAGAAGGCATCACAAAGATTGTGGATGTTCAAGGTTAAAGAAGAGCAGAATAGCAGGAAAAGGTACAAGGCTAGATTGGTAGTTAAGGGTTTCCAACAGAAACGAGGGGTAGACTACAATGAGATCTTCTCTCCAGTTGTGAGGATGACTACAATCAAGTTAGTCTTGAGTATTGTAGCTGCAAGAGCCTTCTTATGTGGGAGCCTTGAATGATACATCTACACAGCACAAAAGCGAGGGTTTTCAGCTAGTTGGGCAGGAAGAAAACCTAGAGTGCAGATTGAAGGAAATTATGTACGGACTTATTCAAGCACCGAGGCTACGGTACTTGAAATTTGATAGTTTTATGCAAAAGTATAAGGTGCGAATAATGTGCCATGAACCAATGTTGCTACTCTAATAATATGGTTCATCCTGCATTAGACAACTATTAAAGGTTGATGACATGTTGGTCGCATGCTCTATCATGGCAGAGTTCAACAAGCCTATGTGGTAGTTTCCCTTAATGTTCAAGATGGAGGATAGATGCTCTCAGAAGCAGGTGCTTGGTTATGTGCTTACAGTTGGTGTAACAATAGTCGAGTGAGAGTCAGGACTACAAAAGAGTATCACTATGTAAACTATAGAAGTCTAGTTTATGGCAGTTGCATAAGCAAGCAGAGAGTTGATATGGTTGAAGAAATATCTTAAGAAGTTAGACTGAGCTCAGGAAAAAAGTGTTTAATACTGTGACAGATATACTAAGAGTTCGATTCATCTTGCTAAGAATCTAAAGGTTTGCAGTTGGGCAAAGCTTGTTCGGATATTGATAAGTGAAAGGTCCTTATCTTTGTTGAAGATTCTTGGAACGAAGAGCCTTGCAGTGATGTTCACCAGGTTGGTAATGAAAGAGAAGTTGAAGTTCTGCGTAGCTTCAACGGGCCTCTAAGTGAATTGATAAAAGATGCTGGTGTCTTACCAGAGAGAGGTTATTCCCAGTTTAATGATGTTAGTTCAGGATACCTTGTATCGAAAGTCTCCTAGCCCTGTGTTTGGTTAGTGCAACGTGTTCTTTATGTTCGGCGATACAGAAAGGTTAGAGCAGTAGCATTGTTTAAGAGAAGGTTATTCCCAGTTTAATGATGTTAGTTCATGATACCTTGTATCAAAAGTCTCATAGCCCTGCGTTTGGTTGGTGCAGCGTGTTCCGTATGTTCGGCGGTACAGAAAGGTTAGAGCAGTAGCATTGTTAAAGGGAAGATGGTTCGAAGTTTACAGAGATTACTTGAGGTGGAGAGCAGTGAAGTGATCAGCCTCCAAGTGGGAGATTATTGAGTTGTGAAGACTAATATAGGTCCCTATGTGTGTGGCGCAGGTGGCGTAACCCCAAGTTAAATTAGATTCAACGATAGCTCAGGTAGAGCAGATCACGCCGTTCACATAGAGTAGGACAGGTGGTCCAGCGACTCTAGAACAGGTTGCGTCCTGTATCGTTAGAGGGGAGGCTTATTGTAGTATTGGGTTTGAGGGGAGGATTGTTGGGTGCAAACCCAATCCCACATCGGTAGAATATGTAAACTGAAGATAGGTCTCACACTTATAAATACCCCCTCATTGTAATTGTAAACTTGTATCTAAGGATCTGGGTGTGTGTGTATTGTACCTCGTGCAGTTTAGCACGGGTCGTGCAGTTTAGCACGGATCGTGCAGTTTGGCACGAGCCTGAGCAGTTTAGCTCAGAGCTTAATAATATCTCTCTGGTTTGATCCCGTGGACTGCCACGACTATCCTAGTCGTGGATACCACGTTATATCTTGTGTCGATTATATTCCGCAATTACTTTCCATAAGCCTTGTTTGCATTCTTTGTTTGTTCGAGCGGTGTGTGCAGGATCTATATACCGTACAGAGGTCTGTACAGAGGTGTGTGCAGGTGTCGTATACCCAAATAGAATATGAGTTCATAATTGTTTCATATTCTGTTTGTTAAAGGTTCATGTAAATTACATTTTGATGGTACCAAATATTTAAACAATATTTCTTAGATGGTGTACATTTAGTAGTTGTTTGATGAATATATTGTAATTTGATGTCTAGCGATATAGGAAGGTTCTTAACGCTAAGATCACCACACGAGTTTGTGTTATTTAATGTGTGCTTGACCGTTGATGTTTATGCTATGGTAAATAGTAATTTGAATGTTTAATATGTAAATTGATATATGCCGAGTCATTTGGTTAATTTAGGATCAAAGTATTATTTGGGTTGTATGGTAATTAATCATAAGATCTTGGAAAAGGGCTGTTTTGAATTGGTAGTTGGTAATTTACACAACCACGTGGGTCATTAGGAGATACCACAATAGAGTTTGTTTTGACCCGAAACAGTCTCGTGTAGACTCTTGTTAACAAGATCAAAGTTTTATTCCACCTTGGATTGATTGGATCAATGATCCTGTGTCGGCCTGTAATACTTTTTAATTCATTTTATCTAGCTTCTTGCTAGATTAATAATAACGTCGTTATAAAAAAGTGTCGTGTAGTAAGGATAGGTCCAGTAGGATCATAGGAATCGGATGATAGTTGCATCTTTTTAGAATAGGAATGGTAAGAGCATTAAAGTGTTGTTAGCGGTAGGGGGACCTGAAAAATTAGCTGGAATGATGTATCCTTGACAGAATTGCCACCATTAATTTTTATGAAAGGGAAAAGTAAAATTGTTACAACTGATCGATTGAACGGTTTCAAGATGATATTTATATTATCTTGCATATATTTTTTAAAGGATTTGCCATATTGCATGATAACATTAAATTCTTAGACCATGCTCTAGGTTCCTCGAAGCTATTATAAAATGTTATGAAGATAGAAACGATCAGAGGTAGAAGTGTTGAATTAAGCACTAGATATAATTTTGAGAAATTCATTTTGAAAATGCTTTAACGATTGAGATTGTGCACGTAGTTTTAATCCTACAAAAGACGAGCAGAGAGGGGGTCACACATTCTATTAGATATAGTATTCACTTTAGTCAATAGGTTAGGGTGTTTAGTGTAAATTTAGCTCTAATTATAGCCATATTAAGTTTGTTGGGTTTCTATACGGCCTAAGACCATCCTCCCTCTATCTCTATAAAAAGAGGTGGGTGGAGGGGTTTTGTACTTCATTTTTTCAACCTGTTTGTTCTCCCCCTCATTTATATAAAAGAAGGTGAGGGGGAGGGTTTGTACTTCATTCTTTTTTAACTCAATAAACATTTAATATTGAGGGTTATATTCTTGTACATCTTTTTTTCTGTCATACATAATCTGCTGGGGTGTGTTCATCTTCAAGATCGGATTTATTCCGCACTAGTAACCAGGTTGTAGGGCTGTCAAATCCTACAAGTGGTATCAGAGCTCAGGTTTGTGGGTTCTCTAGTTAACTAGGGTCGATCAAGAAGAGGTCTTTATTTTTTAGTTTTTCTAGAAGGAACAAGAGGGTTCTATTCTGTTTGGGCTACCAGGTTCTTGACAACAAAAGTTCTGGGTGTTAAGGTTTGTTTTTGACGTCAAGGAGCAGCAGGGTATCGACAGTAAAGGGTTTCTTGAGTTCTTCGATTGTCCGAGTTTGCGACAAGGTGTAGAAGACTTAAGGGAGGTTAGTTTTTAAATAATAATAATATTAAAAAATTATTATTTGGAGTTACGCACAAGGTACTTTGTTTGATTCGGGATTGTGAGGTTTATATCACAAGGTTATCAGAATAAACAAAGGGTCGGAGAATAAGTCCAAGACTTGTCGAGGTTGCAAGGTTTCTTAGCTTACAAGAAATTGTTTTTCATAAATAAAGTACGACAAGGGTTACTTCAAAAAGCGTCGGATGCTTTCTTGATTCAAGGGTTGTCGATTTGTTGGACGGTTTTATGCCTATGGTTCAATCGATATTTGAGTAAGAAAGGGTTTTGTTTTTTGAAAGGTTTCTTGGTTTGTTCGATTTCTAAGAAGGTTTATTCTTAGGGTTATATCGATAAAGCAAGGGTTTTTACAAATAGGTTACTTTGCTAGATCGTGTTTTATGTAGGTAAATTCACAGAAGGTTAAACGGTTAGCAAAAGGTTAAAAGAATGGCTAGTATGACTACTAGGTTAAACATCGAAAAGCTCGATGGGAATATTGTACAAAAGTATGGAGGTTCAAAATAAGTTGGGTTCAAACAACTTGGTCCTGGTGTTGAAACAGGAGTCCATGGAGTACATGATGAAAAACGTGTTTGGTTTGAGAAGGAACTGCGGGGAGCTCAAGGGGATCATGAAGCTGAGGTTTTTCAGGTTAGTAACGATGATACTTCAGTGGCTCAAAGACGGTTGGAGGACAAGTAACCTGAAGAGAAGACAAACACGGACTGCTTGGTAAAGGAGCAGGAACAGGGTGGAAGATCAAGACGCGTAATGTTCTTGATTCTTGTAATCATAGGTCTACACAACAATGTATAAAGAGTGGGGTTGCCAAACATTTGGGTGTTGCAGGGATACAGCAGTAGAATGGGTTGGTTGATGAGACAAACGTGACACTCTTTGCTAAGGTACGTTATTTTCTGATCCAGTCTGGTCTGTCCAAGATTTTTGGGCAGAGGATACAACCAGGTCTACATATCTAGTGAATAGGTCACCATCATTAGCGATTAGATTCAAGAAACTTATAGATATGTTGGGGTTTTCTAGTTGGCTTGCTAGTATTAAGCAAGGGATGCTTGAACTGGTTAAGGTCAAGTGCATATTACTGGGATACCACAAAAGTATAATGGGTAATAAGCTTTGGAGGTTAGATGACGTTACTTCAAAGGTAGTGCTTTACAAGAATATGGGTTTCAATGAAAGTGGGAAATACAAGAAGACTTTCATTGGTTCTGGTGTAGGTATAGGTTCAATGCAGATGTTGCATGGATTTGAGTTTGAGGTGGAACTGCTAGGGGATCATACATTTGAGGTGGAACCTCAAGAGAATGTCGATCAAAGAGATGGTTTACAAGAAGTACAAACTCAAGATTTGATAGACTATCAGTTAGCACGTGATAGGGATCAACACTTAACATGTGAACTATTCGGGTATAGAGAAGACAGTAATGGGGCTGCTTTTGCAGTTGCTGCAGTAGAGAAGATTTATGCACATGAGTCATTGAGTTTCAATAATACAGTTGCTTGTGAGGTAATTTCCAAGTGGAAGGCTAGATTGAAAGATGATATGGATGCTCAGTCAGATGTGTATGTGCTTAGCAACGGTTGTAGGAAATGCAGTGACGACAATGATGGCTATTACTAAGAGTATACACCAGGTATGTTCATACATCTATTTCTCTATATAGATGATATGGTTTTTTCTTGCGGATGCAAGGCTGAGATCTGAGCTACCAAGGGTTTGCTGGATAAAGCAAAGGGAAATGTACTTGGTATGGAAATCGTCAGGGATCAGAGTGGTAATACCCTGAGGGTGTCACAGTCTAGGTTTTATAACGGGAAGTTGGTACAAACTTTGTTAGAGGGACACTCCATACTGTCGTTGGAGGGTAGTCTATCAAGAGATTGTGATGTGGAAAATAATGGCAAGTGGTCATGTATATATGCGGTTGAAAGCCAGGAGTATCAAATGGTCTACACGAGACTTGACATAGCATCTGCAGATGTGGGTATGTTGGATAAGTTTGATCGTGGATTACAGATAGACGTAGAGGTTTTTGTGGATTTTGACTACGCCATAGGAAAATCGATCACTGTCATGGGCAGATAAATCACAGGATACGGGTTGATGATATTGGGATGTGCAGGAAGCTTAAAAGCTAATTTGCAGCACATGGAGGCTTTGTCAACAACTAAAGCGGGATATATGACGTTTACTGAGTCCTGGAAGAAGGAAATATGGCTAAAGGGACTCTTAACAGAGTCAAGATATGAGCTACGGTTAGTAGCAGGTATTGCTACTGGTGCCTTTGTAAAAGGCGGTTCCCGGTCCGAGGTTCGAGCACAAGTTGAGGTTGCTGCGTATCGGTATTGACTAATAGTGATACTAAGGTGGAAATTGTTAGATATAGTATTCATTTTAGTTAATAGATTATGGTATTTAATGTAAATTTAGCTCTAATTATAGCCATATTAGGTTTGTTGAGTTTCTCTATGGCCCAAGCCCATCCTCCCTCTATCTTTATAAAAAGAGGTGGGATATGGGTTTTGTACTTCATTCTTTTAACCTGTTTGTTCTCCCCTTCATCTCTATAAAAGGAGGTGAGATGGGGGTTTTATACTTTATTCTTTTCTTACTCAATAAACATTTAATATTGAGGGTTATATTCTTGTGCATTTTTTTCTGTCATACATAATCTGCTGGGGTGTGTTCATCTTCAAGATCGGATTTATTCCGCACTAGTAACCAGGTTGTAGGGTGATCGAATCTTACACATTCACATGAAAACTAGTCCCTTTATGGCACATAATATGTTAATAAGCCCTTCTTTTTAGTTCGAATGTTATTTAGACATACGAGATCTTATTTATTACTGTATTACAATAGCTTTTAATACACATCCTGTGAAATATGGAATATTTGTTGTTCATGAGGATTTTAGCATTTCCGGATGTGAAATATAGAGGAACAATTGAAAAACCAAAATACTTTTCAAATTATATTAATTTCCCATGTGTTGTCTGTTTGTCGTTCACGAGGACCAATCTACTTGCTTTTCGACTTAAGTGATATAGTATATTTTTCATAACTAATGGTAATTATGTCAATCAAAAGAGCAATGTAAAAAAGGAATGAAATATTAATTTTACATTTTTCATGTAACGAGCAGGTAGAACAAGCATGCCACAGAAAAAAGGAACGAAGGCCAAGAGGACTAGGAAGTGTTACGTGTGTAGGGACACAGGACACTATGCTCGCGACTGCAAAGAAGGAAAGTCGGATTCTGCAGAAGTGGTGCTTCAGGACACAACCGGGAAGTGTCACGTGTGTAGGGAGACAGGACATTATGCTCGAGAATGTAAAGACAAAAAATCTGATATTGTGGAAGTGGTGCTTCAGGACACAACCAGGAAGTGTCACCTCTGCGGGTACACAGGACACTATGCTCGCGACTGCAAAGGAAAAAAGTCAGATTCTAAGGAACTGGTGCTTCAGGACACAACCAGGAAGTGTAACGTGTGTGTAAAGGAAGGACAATTATCGCCTATGGTTGGACGAATTCTTTAACCTTTGTGTTTGCTACCCTCGGGATTCTTGTGGATTAATGCCCTACCTATGATCACGGAACGTAATTCTTATAGGATGGTGTAACACCTGTCAAGTTCTAACATGGATTTGGTAAAACCATGATTCATGTACTCTCCAGACCATACCCCACCAACAGTATAGGTTTTTGAAACTTCTAAATTAGTCACCATCCAGGATACTAACAAGCTCTAGATACCAACTGACGCAGAACAAAAGCGCGTTATAAACCCTAATTCGGGTATAAGCCGATTCACAAAGGGATAAAAGACTAAAAGTCTTGAATTTTTATTGATAATTGAATATTGAATGACTAAATAATAAACCCAAGCCCTATATTTATAGGAGAACTAAACTTGGGGAAAAAGTCTAGAATAACAAAAATATGGAAACCAAATAAAAGTCAATAAACAAAACATGGAAACCATATTTTATTATTAATATTAAAATTCTCCATCTTTAAGGTTACTTATTTTTGGAAACCATATATTCCTCCACTAGCTCTTGAATCATGTCCTCATCATTCCCCCTCTCATTAGAAGAACTCGTCCTCGAGTGCTTGCCCACATTCACATCCTCGGAGTGAAATTCATATATATTTGACACATTGAACATCTTCGAAATACTCATAGTATTTGACAAGTCTACCACATAAGCATTATCATTAATCTTTCGAAGTATTTTGTACAGACCATATTTCTTTAATTGTAACTCCATAAGTAATATTTCCAGGATCGTATCATTACTCCGCCCCGCAAAAACACCTTGTCCTTAAAGTGTTCCTTTAATATCTTGAGCCACGTGATACCGAGATCTCATGTTCTTCTTTGTGCACAAACCATTTCTTGTTTCAACCAAACATTCGTATAAATCTGCCCAATAGAGTTCATGTACCCCCACTTTAACCTCATAATCTGCCATCTCAATGTGTTATGATATGGCTTACTTTCGTCTGCCAAATGTTGTCCGTCAAGATCATTAGAGAAGTACTCCTTAATAATGTTTGGACATGATCCTATCATCATAAGAGGCTCATCTTCTACTGCCATAATTGGTCCGGTAATATCAGCCTCCTTCACAGTTAAAATATTCGAAAACTCCTCCAAATTACTACCATCTTCTCCACTTATTTTTGTTATGGCAGGTTGTGTTGGAAACTTTACAATTTCCTCATCAGAACATGAAACCACTAGGGGTTGTTCTTCTGGTCTTGATCCATCATCATAATCTTCAGTGACAAAGATATGTGATTCAGGATCTGATAGTAACTTATCAACAACAACAAACACAGAATCGACTCCTCGTTGAGTGCGAGGAAGCCCAAGAACAAAATCCATCGAAATATTGACCCAATGACTCTCAGGTACAGGCAATGGCATATAAAGACATGTATTTTGTGCTTTACCCTTTCCTTCTTGACATACGACACATCTCTTCACGAAAGCTCCAACATCTCTTTTTAAATGAGGCCAATAAAATCGACTTTCTAGACTCGTAATGGTCTTATCTAGACCTAAATGAGCACTCAATCCTCCCGCATGTACATCCTTATTCAATTGACTCCTAAGGGAAGTACTAGGAATACACAAACAATTACTTTTAACTAAATCATTGTCAAGTACAATAAACTCACTCCGATGTTGCTTGGTTTTGAGCTCCATCCAAATATTACCAAAATCTTCATCATTTGCATACAACTCCTTAATTGAATCGAAAACCAAAACCTCGTGACTAATGGACACCAATAAAGTGGTCTTTCTACTCAAATCAATTTGGTGTTGAATATTCCTCAATGGTGGCAAAGCGTCTGGTGTATCATCCGTTACAATCTTGCCAAATTCAGCTAGTAAGGGTTTAATTACTGTCGGCATTACATTCTCCATGACATCTTTAACACCTTGGTGTGTAACGTCCATATCATGTTGCCATGGTCTTCCTAAAAGTACATGACATGCCTCGATATCAACAACATCACAAGTAACCAACTCATTGTAATGCTTCCCAATAGCAAGAGGAACCTTACAAATCTCGGTCACCTTAAGTGTCGGCCCCTTCTTGATCCACCTAATCTGATAAGGACTATAATGAGGTTCGATGGGAAGCTTAAAAGCTTTAACCAAAGCCTTAGACACTAAATTTTCGCAACTCCCTCCATCAATGATAATAGAACAAATCTTTTCCTTAACGAAGCATTTAGTTTGAAAGATTTTATTTATTTGTGAAGAGTCACTAACCTTAGGCGAACACAAAGTTTGTTGAACGACATATGTAATTTGTTCCGCCTCTCCGTCCAAAGGCTCGACACACTCTAACTCATCATCTTCTTGAAACACATCCACCACTTTTTATTTCTAACCTCGGGCATTATCTTAGGTGAAGACCAATCCTGAACCGCATTGACCTTGGTTTTGACAACATGAATCCCCCTCATTTGGAAAGAACTCGCCCTCGAGTTCTCAATATCAAGGGCTTCAACAACATCGAACACATCACGACGAACCTTATCTTCAATAGATTTGCGCTTCACATCCACTAGAAAACCTTCATATTTTTTAACACGTCTACTATACTCCCAACAATCAGTCCATGACCCAAAACATCGGGTTATGAGCTCCCTATCAACGGCCACCAAGTTTTCAATTGTAATAAAAATAGCTTCTTTGTTTACCATTGAAAACTTAATTTGATTTTTGATAATCATCCTTAAAATTAACCCATAATCTAACTCACGAATGTTTAAATTTTGGACGCATTCAAAATCCTTATTTAGCCCAAAATTAAAACCCTTCAGATCTTCATCATCATTAAAACCCACAAATTCTTCACAAGTCTTTAAAGTACCAACTTTATTCGTTGTTTCAAACAATAAAGTTGAAATTTTATCATCTTGTTGTTTATAATTTTGAAGATCTTGGATTTTCTCAATGTGCTCATCAACAACCTCGGCCTTCACAATATTTTCTTCAACTTTAACCTCCGGCTTTGGTAATTGTGGTGTTACTTTGGGTGAAATAATAGCAATTCTCCTTCCTTTCCACGAGAAAAGGTAAAGATTTCGTTTAACATCATACTTGCCATTAACCTCACACCGCCAAGGTCTTCCCAATAATATATGGCACTCATCAATATCATCCAAAATACAAAGTACTTCTACTTTATAAAACTTTCATATGGTCACAGGAACCCTACAAACTTAGTAACCTTCAATTGGACAAACCTCTATTGGTAACTTTAGGAAATCTACCCATTTTTTTGAAACCAAATTATTTATGCTACAACCATCAATAATTAAAGAACATACCGAATTATTGATTAGAATTTTTGAACGCAAAATCTTGGTTGTAGGTACTCGATCCTCCTTCTTTTCCTCCTCCCATTCTTCAATTCTTCCATTGTTGAATGGGGATTGGTTGCTTGCACAATTGCCTCCAAAATCGCTTATGGTTGGACGAATTCTTCGACCTTCGTGTTTGCTACCCTCGCGATTCTTGTGGATTAATGCCCCACCTACGATCACGAAACGTAGTTCTTGTAGCATGGTGTAACATCTGTCAAGTTCATTCATGGATTTGGTAAAACCATTATCCATGTACTCTCCAGACCATACCCCACCAACAATATGGGTTTTTGGATCATATAAATCAGTCACCATCCAGGATACTAACAAGCTCTAGATACCAACTGACGCAAAACAGAAGCGTGCTATAAACCCTAATTGGGGTTCAAGACGAATCACAAAAGGATAAAAGACTAAAAGTCTTGAATTTTTATTGATAATTCAATAATTCAATTAATCAATAAAATTCAAGACTTTTAGTCTTTTATCCTTTTGTGATTCGTCTTGAACCCTAGTTAGGGTTTATAGCACGCTTCCATTTTTCGTCTTTCGCTTCACCACAGGCAAAGTTTTGACTCTTTCGATTGTTCTTCATATACCCGAAATCAGTAAATGCGTGGTATCTGTCTCCCAACTTGACGTTCTTGGATACATCATGTCCTTGGGGATTGGGGGATGTGTCATTAAGAAGAGTCAAAAGGTCATAGGTCAAGGATATGTAGAGGATGAAGCCTCTCATTATGGTGATGTGTTATCGAGCATGTTTCAGTTGAGCTTAATGAAAGAGCGTCCTGTTAAGAAAGTGGTGCTCGATGAAACAATAGGCTTTTTGGTATCCAATGAACAACCTGAGTTGATCAAAGTCAGGGCTCGAGGGTGGTACTTGCTTACTAGGTACACCGTTCATGTTTGTAATTCGAGGGAGATATTTGTTGACTACCAGTCGGTGACTGGTCATGAGGTGGTTCTGGAAAACAATAGTCCTGTTGATGTGGTTTCAAAGTTGACACAAGCCAGGGCTCGAGGGTGGTACTTGCTTACTAGGTGCACAGTTCATGTTTGTAACTCGTATGACATGTTTGTGGACTACCAGCCCGTGACTGGTCATGAGGTGGTGCTGGAAGACAATAGTCATGTTAATGTAGTCGGGTATGGAACTGTGAAACTTCAGTTGACTACTGGAAATGTTTTGACTCTTAACAATGTTTTTCATATGCCTGCAATCGTCAAGTGTTGCATATCCATGAATAAGCTTATAGAGATGGGATTAGGCGTGGCCTTTCATGGTGAGGGATGCTATGTTAATAAGAGTGATCAGATCGTGGGAAATGGGTTCGTTGAGGATGGAATGTTTTGTTTGGGTGTCATTGATGAGCGTTCAGGTGGAAATTAGGAGTGATCGTGGTTGATTAGATTATCACTTCAGCTAATGGTAGTTTAGTTTTTGTCCACAAACTTTCTTAAGTGCATACTTTTGTCTTCATGTATACCTAATGATCAATCTCTTAAGTTGTGGTTATATTGTAATGTCTTACTTAAGTTTATACTTTTACTGAAGAATTATGTACGCTCTGTATGCTTTGGTGCTTGATAATCTATTAGCTTTCTTTTCTTGCCATTATATATGTACCACAATGTCATTCATTGCTTATGTTATGCATATCAGTATAGTATACAGGTTTGGTGAAAACTGGCTATAAAGTTATCATGCCTTGCAAGCTGATGTGCGATTCAGAACATGGATCTCTAATAGATGAAGTGCAATATTATGATTCCATCTTGTTTGCGACACGTATGATCAGAACATCATATTTTATATGTTAAAAACTGGTTTACCCTAGATACTGGCACTTTTCATGTACAAATCGTAATGTTTAGAATCAGGTTTAAAATCTCATGATCTTATCATTCGTCATTGCCTCAGTTTATACTCATGATCCTCGTTTGATTCATCTGTACATATTAAATTAATGGTAAAATATAGGTGGCCTAATCACTGGAAGAGGCAGAACCTCAATCCTATTTAGTGGCGGGACTCCCATCTCCTCTTATTGTAACGGGAATACGCGTCCCAAAAACCATCGCAAAGAAATCTAAATAAACAAGCTCTTTTAATATGTCGTAATGTATTACTGCAAATATATATACTTTGTAATATGTCTGTGCAGGTTTACGAGGATTGTTGATTAAGTTGTTGGTTAACGTCTGTCGTTAAAAAGAAAATGTTCTAACAAGCTCTTTTAAGCACCAAACCTTGATACTTCTATAGTTCTATTTGGATGACAATAGAAATATGGCCTGTTGTTCTTCCCATGAGTAAAATTGAATTGCATTGTAGATTTGTAGATGTATAACTTAACTACAGAGTTATGGAATTATATCGAAAAACAACTATGTACCTTGCTTCTAATATGATAAGCGACTCAGGAACCTCCAACTCTTGCCTCCTAGGCATTCCCCTAATCCGTTTAACGATAAAACTTGAAAATAAGAAGGTACCAATAACATGTTGCCGAAACAATCTCACTTGAGTTTCTTAGAGTAGAATAATGTCTAAATCATATTTTCTCCTTTACAAACTAAACGTCCACATTTATATTTTGATTTGTCCAAAAATAATTTTTTACGACTATATTGTTAGGGACTGTATATTTTGCGTTTGTAAGCTAATGCATCTATATAATATATATGTTGGGTTATGTTAGTTGGATACGCAATGTATGACTAGAAGTGTGTGAGCCTATTGGGGGCACACACGAAAAAAACATTTAGAGCACGTTTAAAAAAAAACTTCACGTAATGTTTCTTAGTAAACCATTCGGACAATAAACTACAAAGACACAAATTATATGGTCTCCTAACAAGTAGCCGGCCATAAATAATGATCTAGAAGGATTCATAAAAGTGTCGAGGTTCGGTTTGATAAGATGAAAGAAAGATTTGTTGATAGCTAAATACTAAGAGTTTGTTGAATAAGACTAATTTAAGAGATTTAACTCTTCTCACAATAAGAGGTTAGAGTATATAAAGACCTCAAACCCTACTCCTTATTGCTAACCAACATAACAAGAAAAACACAGACCTTCCTTTTGCATCTCTTCTCTCCAAAACAGCCGAAACAAAACCCTATACCATAACAGTTTGAAATTCGGTTAACTCCAAAACCCTCTGTCCTAATTCGGTTAAATATTTTAGGGTTTTTCCACTTGTGATTCGATCCAAGGTTTATTCCAGAGGGTGTTATACTTGTTAACGTATTGTCCAAGGTGACAATAGTCGGAGTTGAGCTAGGGTTTGTGGATCTTATTTCGGTTGTACTGTACAGGTTACAACCGAACTCGGTTCACCCTTATTGTTGCTTTCTGATTTTCGATTCTATTCCAAGAGTGGGTTTAGGTGATCATTTTTTTCAGAGGCATTTGGTTTACAATTTGTTGATTGGGTAATACTGAGGTAGGACTAGCATTCCGTGCGTGCTTGGTTTACTGTTTTGTGACAACTCGTAATGACAACTTAGTCACTCGTTTCTCATTCTTGGTTTCATTTATTTGCTGGTGTCTACAAGGGTATGTTTCTATTTACTCTTTTACATTCCTTATGTGTTTTAATGTATGTTAATTATTTGTACTAGACTCGATCTATCCGCTGCGTACTCTTAAGAGTTAAATTGGTTAACTTGAATTGTTAAATCCATCAAGTGGCCGCACGAGTCAACATGTTTAGTATACATGTATTACATACGATGTAAACAGGCAGGCTGCATGAAAATTGTGTTTATTTATATGTTTTGTTATTGGAAAATAATGGCAACGACGTCAATCATTGCCATAAAGAAGGAATAAACAACCTAATAATCAACACAAATGTTATATAGATAAAAAGAGAATAATTATAAATTAAATTAATTAAGCTGCCCTAGGATGATTAATGTCTTTTTTAATCTCGGCTATAAGACCACCAAGCATATTATATGAATGTTATGTGGCGATCTTAAGGCACTTAACAGAAAACCTATTGAGTAGGCTTATGATTTTCCATTGGGAAGACTCTTTTGAGACTCGAGCATATTATTACTGCTTTCATTATAAGAGTTTGTTCCTCAAATTTTAATCCATTTTTTAGTCTATTTTGATTGCTTATATGTGATATGCCATGTGATGAATCAATATTTGCAAATAGATTTTATGAAACTCTTGAAAACGACTAATACTTATAGAGAAATTAGGATTAAACAATGTCTATATAAATACACGTAATTTTACTCCTTGTGACCAGTTATGTGTTATTTGCGAAACCGGGGTTTTTGGACAAATTAATACGGACATAAAACTATGAAATTTGATTTCTTGTGAAGCTTTAGTTTTACTTGCGCAATATGGGGTTGAATTGATCTTTAATTTTCTCCCGCCCCACTACATGCTTCGGCCATTATGAGGGAATTATTAGAATTCTGTCTTCGGACAAGTAGGAGTACAATATAGGGTTTGATCAATTTGTAATCCCACCATATTGGCATCAATAAAACTAATGTTAACAAAAGGGGTTTCTTAACATACAATAGCATCATTAGTCAATTGGAAGTACGGCTCACCCATTATGGACAAACTATAAGAGAAGTTTAAGGCGGGTTGAAGTAAGATTTCCCCAAATGAAGTCAGGTTTTTAATATGCTTCGCGCTGACCTGTTTCTCCGCTTCTTTGTGCGTCCTAAATGGAGCTACCGTGAACATTTGACAAAATGATTACTAATACCAAAAAAAGTTAACAAAAAGTTTTTCTTAACAGTGTCTACAAGTTGTTTTTGCATGCATTCTTGTACACGATTTTGTCACATTTATGTGTATACCCTTATATAAGTTTTTAAGTCTATGTCAGCCAACCCTAGACACGGCATTATGGCTATGACCGCTCTGTCAGACCTCAGGGCCTTGCCAACCCATGGCGAATTTTTTCATAGGTCAGATCTATGTCAATTTTCGCACGTTCTTTTTTGGTGGACTTAAATCGAGTTACCTGGTCAGACCTCAGACCCGAGGCATAAGATGAGACAAAATATGCTTTTGACATTACTATAAGACAGTTACTAATGTCATTAGTCTCATAAATCTAAGAGTTGCATTCCATGCTACCTCTTGCCCTACTTGTTTACATGTTGGTCAGACCTTCTGTAATAAGTGAGAGGTCAAGTTGGATCTTAGTCTTATTAGTAATTAATTGGTAGTTAATTCTTTTAAGAATTTAATTATCGACAATATTAATATTTGAACTTTTTCTAAATTGGTAGATGACAACCTCGTCAGCTAACCAGTCTCTTCAAGGCTTCTTCGAGAAGCTAAAAACTGACTGGACCCAACTTTATTGACTGGTACCGACAACTTAGGATTGTACTATCAGTGAGGATATGTTGAATTACCTAGAGCAGCACTGTCTCCTGCCTCCTGTACTCTTGCGGGCTCAGTTGAACCGAAATCCTTGCAGCTCTACTGCATGGGTTAAAGGATTCAAAAGAGATGTTGGACTCATGCTCATACATGGACCAGAGATCAACAAAATCTGAAAACCTCCAAGCTAATGACAATGCTAGAAAATTAAAAACTCTGTTTGCTCAACAAGCAGAGCATGAGCTTCTTCAGACTACACGAGATTTTTTTTTTTTTTTTTTTTTTTTTGTTTTTGTTTTTATACTTATTTTTTTTTTTTTTTTTTTTTTTTTTTTGAGTGATTTTTTTTTTTTTCACTCTTCAAACAGGAAGAAGAGGGGCAGTCAGTTACTCGTATGTTCTGGAAATGAAGGCTAAATGATAATCTAAGACATTGGGGCACCCCGTGACACTTGGCCTTGCTGTGAGTCTGATTTTAATCGGTCCTACGCAAGGATTAATGGGTGTGTGCAGAATGATAAGATGCAGTACCTGGGAAGACATAAAGGAGTTGCATGCTATGCTAAAGCTCCATGAGCAAACTCTGCCCAAAAACAACGCTCCTGCTCTTCATGCTATTCGAAGCAAGTAAAGTCCAGAAAGTAAAAAGCACAACAAACTGCAACCCCAAAAGTCTGCCAGGGGACAAAATCAAGGAAAGGAAAAAGAAAGCACTTTATGCCCCAAGCCCAAGATGCCCCTCCACCCAAGAGGAAATCCCGCAAAGGACTCAATCTGTCATGAGTGTGGTGAGACAGGACACTGGAAGAGGAACTGTCCTCAGTACTTAGCCGAGTTGCTAAAGAAGAAAAAGAACGCAGCCTCTGGAGCTGGTGGTGGTTTAAGTATGTTCATTATAAAACTCAATACTTTCCTTAACAGATCATGGATCTATGACACTGGTTGTGGTACTCATATTTGTAATACAACGCAGGGTCTAAGGGCAAGTAGGAAACTGAAGCCGGGCGCTTAGTTGTACGTGGCAAATGGTCAAACGAAGCTGTGGAAGCAATTGGGCAACTTTGATTTATTCTCCTAGAGATATATTATTGTATTTTGAACAATTGTCATTATGCTCCACTATTACTAGAGAGATATATCATTTCCCGTTTGTACGAAGATGGTTTTATTAACCGCTTCGTGAATAATACAATTCAAGTTTCTAGAATAACATGGTTTATTTTAGTGCTAGTCCCGAAGATTTATTTTTGAAATTGAATTTGTCTAATTCCTTATGCAAATATAAGTTCTATATATACTGTACGCAACAAAAGAGCCAAGCTAGACATGGACTCGCTCTCTGGTGGCATAGTCGTCTGGACTCATCAGCAAAAGAAAACGCATTGAGAAGTTGCAACACGATGGACTTCTCAATTCAACTGACCTTAGGGCTTTTGAAAAATGCGTTCCTTGTATGTCTGGAAAGATGGCAAGGAAACCTTACACACATCAAGTGGAAAGGGCCAAAGACTTACATAACGATACACACCGAGTATGTGCCCATTTAAGATCACTTCAAGGCACGACAAGCTACTTTCCTGATTTCACAGAATGACTTTAGCATTATGGTTATGTTGACTTGTCAAAACATAAACCTGAATGTTAAGAAACTTCAATATTTCAAAAAGAAGTAGAAAAATCAAACTCGTAAGACATAAAATCGCTACGTCTTAACGTGGGGCGAATATAGAGTCAAGAGTTTTTTTAATCATCTCAAGGATCATGGGATTTATCGCCCAACTTACTCCTCGCTTACACTACAACCCAATGGGGTGTTCGGAGAGGAGAAACAGAACCCAACAGAATATGGTTCGATCTATGATGAGTCAAACAACTCTTCCTAAGTCCTTTTGGGATTATGCTCTTGAGACTGCTGCATGCATTCTCAATATGGTTCCAACTAAGAAGGTTGAAAAGACACCATACGAAGTATGGCATGGGCAAGCCCCTAAGCTGTCTAACTTAAAAGTCTGAGGATAGAGAGCACTCGTAAACGAGATACTCTTACCAAGCTGACAAGTTTTAGAACCCAGGGCTATTAAGGGTATCTTCATAGGATCTACCCAAAGGAACAATGGGTTATTCTTTCTAACTACCCACGCCGAGAACAAAGTCCTGGTTTGCCGGGATGCTGAATTCCTAGAGAATATCTTATAATCAAGAAACAATGGGAGTCCTAAAGATCTTGAAATTTATACAAGAAGAAGATACGCATCCTTATATAGACACTTAGCTTAAATAATAAAGATGATCTAGAAATAGGATAACCTCAAAGTGATATCAATCCCATTCTAGGTCCACAGACACGCCGTCCCTCAGATCGTATGTGATTTATACATCGAGCTAAGGAACATGAGTTTAGGATCTCGGGTGAACCGGCTAACGATAAGCGCATTGTTAGACCCTGAGTCTGATAAATGGCTTAATGGCTAATGACTGTAGAAAATGCCATCCATGACAGAAACGAAGTTTGGGTCTTAGTTTGAACTCCTCCTAATGGCAAAACCGTTTGGTAGCAAGTGCACTTTAAGAAAAAGACGACAGAGATGGAGCTGTACACACTATAAAGCGCGCTTGTGGCGAAGGCTATACTCAAAACCCCAGGATTGATTTATGAGGAAACCTTCCTCCCACCCTTGCAGACATTAGAGCTAATAGGATTCTTATAGCATAAGCTTGCGTACTAAGGACTATGAGATTGGGCAAATGGATGCAAAACTTGCCTCCCAATGGATACTCAATGAAGAAGGTTTACATGGAGCAAACCTAAGGTTTTTGCAATCCAAAAATAATCCAAACCGATACAAGCGAAACGTTCCATTTTAAGGGCTAACAAGCATCAAAGCAATCAATATGCGTTTTGATGATGAAATTAAGAAATTTGGTTTCAGTCAAAATTTGGAGCCATGTGTATATCTAAAAGCTAGTGGAGTATGTCACTTTCCAATCTGTATGTCGATGACAATATTAATCAAGGGAAACAGTATCCAATGTTACAAATGAAAATCCTACCTTGAAGATGGTTTGCTGATCGATTTAGTG
The DNA here is from genome assembly GCA_026074375.1 of Tanacetum coccineum. Taxonomy (NCBI): domain Eukaryota; kingdom Viridiplantae; phylum Streptophyta; class Magnoliopsida; order Asterales; family Asteraceae; genus Tanacetum; species Tanacetum coccineum. Next base: position 24,657 of record BQNB010014372.1, read on the forward strand.
AACTGCATAGATTCCCTTGGAATCAAGATTCTACAAGATAGATCAAGACGTTCTTGGCTTATGTCAAAGTGCTTATATAGAGAAATCTTAAAGCGATTTCACATGAGATATTCCAACGTAGAAGTATCCCCATAGCAAGATTAGCTTAGATTGGATTAAATCACAAGGTGCCTCTACATCTGCTGAATGAAGCCGCAATACCAAAATGATCCATATGCCTCAGCCTAAGGGGTTCTATCTATTATGCTGTGAATGTTACTCGCCCGATGTTTCCCCCCCCCACAACCCCCGCCCTCACACCCCCCCCCTCCCCCCCTCCCCCACCCCCCGCCCCGCCCCCCCCTACCTGGGCGTTCGCTCAGACATAACAACCGATTCCAACATAAATCCAGATGATCTTCACTGACTACTGTTAAGAACAATCTAAAGTATCTCAGCAATACAAAGACATGTTTCTAGTTTACGGAGGTTATCATAAAACGAGAGCTCAGGGTTTCTGCTACACTGATGCAATATCTGATGATCTGATACCTCAAGTCCCTCAACAGGATATGTGTTCGTTGTTGAATGGAGGTGCTTTAGTGAAGAGTGTCAAGCAAAGCATTTTCGCTACTTCATCTGCAGAAGCTGAGTATATTTCTGCCTTTTTGATAGCTTCCTAAGGCAAGCCGTATGGTAAAGAAAATCATTTCTGGGCTCGTGATTTTCCTACCATTGAAAAACCCATTAATAAGTATTGTGATAATACAGGAGCAATCACTATACTAATGAGGTCCTGGGAATCACTAAGAGGTGCAGACATTTTCGTGCCAAATTTCACTACCTCCGCGAATTATTGATTTGGTGACAAAAGTTAGAAAAAGTTTATACAGATGACAACTTAGCTGATCCGTTTACAAAATCGTTAGCTTTTCAAGCAATTCGAACATACTAGAATAGTTGAATGCTTCAGCTAGTAGTCTGCTGTATAAGAAATCGTTTTTATTAGTCATTTGGATAATTGGATTGATATACAATTATTATTTCTGATGAATAAAGATACGAGCTATGGTTATCATTCACTTTATATAGTAGTATAGAAGTATAGATATGGTTGCCTATTTACGGAAGGAGGGCAGAACCTCAATCCTATTTAGTGGCGGGACTCCCATCTCCTCTTATTGTAACGGGAATACGCGTCCCAAAAACCATCGCAAAGAAATCTAAATAAACAAGCTCTTTTAATATGTCATAATGTCTTACTGCAAATATATATACTTTGTAATATGTCTTTGTAGGTTTACGAGGATTGTTGATTAAGTTGTTGGTTAACGTCTGTCGTTATAAAGAAAATGTTCTAACAAGCTCTTTTAAGCACCAAACCTTGATACTTCTATAGTTCTATTTGGATGACAATAGAAATATGGCTTGTTGTTCTTCCCATGAGTAAAATTGAATTGCATTGTAGATTTGTAGATGTATAACTTAACTACAGAGTTATGGAATTATCATCGAAAAACAACTATGTACCTTGCTTTCTAGATATGACAAGCGACGCAGGAACCTCCAACTCTTGCCTCCTAGGCATTCCCCTAATCCGTTTAAGGATGAAACTTGAAAATAGGAAGGTACCAACATACTGCCCATGTGAGATCAAGAACATGTTGCCGAAACAATCTCACTAGAGTTTCTTATACTAAAATAATGTCTAAATCGTATTTTCTCCTTTACAAACTAAACGTCCACATTTATATTTTGATTTGTCCAAAAATAATTTTTTACGACTATATTGTTAGGGACTGTATATTTTGCGTTTGTAAGCTAATGCATCTATATAATATATATGTTGGGTTATGTTAGTTGGATACGCAATGTATGACTAGAAGTGTGTGAGCCTATTGGGGGCACACACGAAAAAAACATTTAGAGCACGTTTAAAAAAAAACTTCACGTAATGTTTCTTAGTAAACCATTCGGACAATAAACCACAAAGACACAAATTATATGGTCTCCTAACAAGTAGCCGGCCATAAAGAATGATCTAGAAGGATTCATAAAAGTGTCTAGGTTCGGTTTGATAAGGATGAAAGGAAGAGTTGTTGATAAGGCTAAATACTAAGAGTTGTGATAAGACTAATTTTTAAGAGATTTACTCTTATCACAATTAGGGTTAGAGGCTATATAAAGACCTCAAACCCTACTCCTTATAGCTGACCAACATAACAAGAAAAACACAGATCTTCCTTTTGCATCTCTTCTCTCCAAAACAGCCGAAACAAAACCCTATACCATAACAGTTTGAAATTCGGTTAACTCCAAAACCCTCTGTCCTAATTCGGTTAAATATTTTAGGGTTTTTCCACTTGTGATTCGATCCCAGGTTTATTCCAGAGGGTGTTATACATTGGTTTACGTATTGTCAAGGTGTGACAATAGTCGGATTCGAGCTAGGGTTTGTGGATCTCTATTTCGGTTGTACTGTAGCAGGGTTACAACCGAATTCGGTTCAACCCTTATTGATTCTTTCTGAATTTCGGTTCTATTCCAAGAGTGGGTTTAGGTGATCGTTTTTCAGAGGCATTTGGTTTACAATTGTTGTTGGGTAATACGTGAGGTAGGACTAGCATTCGTGCGTGCTTGTTTACGTGTTTGTGTGAGCACTCGTAGAGGTGACAACTTAGTCACTCGTTTCTCATTCTTGGTTTCATTTATTTGCTGGTGTCTACAAGGTTATGTTCCTATTTACTCTTTTACATTCCTTATGAGTTTTAATGTATGTTAATTATTTGTACTAGACTCGATCTATCCGCTGCGTACTCGTAAGAGTTAATTGGTTAATTTGATTGTTAAATTCCATCAATATATTCAATATTTTTGAAACAAGAATAGCTGACGAGACTTGCTATTATATATTGGGTAAAAGAATCTTTTATCCACTTTGGGAAACAAGTCAAATCATATCTTCAAAGTTTAACAAATTTTTGGCAACTTGTCCCTTTTACTAGCTTCTGGTCTCCTATATGATGCATTGATTTTGAAGCTAGATAATCATATAAGCAGTAAAAAGTTTAAGTTAAAACATGTTTGTAATAAAACAACTTCTATTCTAGCAAAACTTAGGCCAACGGTAATGTACTAATGTTGAATCGTAAACCATAACAAACATAATTCAAGGACAAACATTGAATGTTTATCAATCGTATAAGGAATCTTTGGATTTGTATTTTGAAACTCATTATTTTAAGTCACAATAATTAGCTTTTTATGTATGAAAGTATGAATTGCTTATATCTAATTTTCTTTAAGCTAGTTTACCTATTTACCCATTCAATGACCCGATTAGAGACCACAAACTACACTCTTATTGAATAATGAAAAATAGACCTAACAACTAGACCTACAAGTATGCCTACTTCATTTATAATTTGACAAGTATAATACACTCATTTCTCTCTCATCATATTAACCAATCAATTTTCAAAATCCACCAAATCACCTTATCCGAGAATGTCCAAAACCACCAAGAAATTGATGTAAGCTCCCCCTTGCTATGAGAGTACCTACAAGAGAAAGGTTAGAAGAAAGAAACAATAATCCACTATTGTAGAACCGGCTCAGACGGTTCTGTCTAAAAGAGGGAACCAACCTTCAATGTCAAGGGAACCGACGATTGTTCACAAAGATAGAATTTTTGACTTTGAAGACTGGTTAGAATAGAATGTAATCATAAATATTATGCACAGAATAAGCACACATCACAAGCATTCTTTAATGAGCTAACATTCCTTGTAATAAAATATCAACCATTTAGTACAAATATGGGAAAAACTAAGAACAAGGAATAGTTCTTTGTAAATATAAGAAAATTGTTATATATTTCCTACGTTAAGCTAAACTACGAGTTATGTTTGTGGGAGAGGATGTCGAGGCGTTCGAGAATGTGATTTAGGATGAACCTCAATTCATCATGGAGATTGTTGACGATGACTTGAGTGTGTTGGCAATTATCACAAAATATTTCGCGAGTAAGCATTGGAAAGGGATTGTTTGGTCCCAATGGCAGAAGTTGTGGTGGAAAAGGTGGGAGATGAGGTTCCATGGCGGGAAGTGGCGGTGGTTGATTAGCCAAACGCTCGATGGTGTCAAACGACGGTCGTGGCGGAGGAGGATTGGTGGTTCTCGGAGGCAAGTCCTCAAGAGAATCAAAAATTAGATGAGGTGATGCGGGAGGAGTATAAAAATAAGCTCAACCGGGTCCAAGTTGATTGTCAATGGGGATGATTACTTGGATTTGTGATGGTGCCGATGGAGGAGAAGTCAAAGGTGGTGGGTTGACTTAGGAGTGGTCAATAGTGTGCTTGGTGAGATTCTGAGGGATGTGATGGGAGGGAGAGGTGAAGATATGTTTATAGTTGATGGAGGTGCCGATTGATAGTCGGTTGGAGCTGAAAGAGTTTGGTAGGGAGGAGAGACGGGACGTGGATTAAAGAAGCAACATGCCCAGACACTTATTCTGGCGGTATATTTGAACTCATTGGCTGACTTTTTGTCTTTGTTAGTCTTTGGCATTGTTAGATTCTTGAAGAGGATGAGTGAATGGATGTTTGGGATAAGAATCTATTTATAGAACAAAGATTTGGGAGAGTAAATGCATTTTCTCTTATTTTGGTAAAGATCTAATAATTAGATCTTCCTAAGGTCAACATCTAAGACCTATTAACTTGTACAGGTTGATTTTGGTGGGAAAGAGTTGAGTTTGAAGTTTAAAAATCATGTATTAAGCTGATGTACTGTTCTGCTGGTTCCATGTGAAGCATGGAACCGACCTTCAATAGTGAAGGGAACCAGCGTCTGTAGACCTGCATAAAATTTTTGTGCTAGTGTGTGCCTATATAAATTCAATGTGAAGGTGCGGTTATCTTGACTCAAAAGAAAGATAAAAATATAATTATGAGATAACCCAAAGCTCCTTGATTTGATGTTGCTACGATTGAATGTACTCGGAAATACATATTGATTATGCATTCTGATGTGCGGTTTGTAAGGACTTCACATGAAGTTTTACAATCCCCTAGGCAGTGTACCTAATCGTTGCAGTGTGGGTATAGGCAAGCCTCGGGGATTGTTATCGTTCTCTAGGGAAATAGGTTGGGAAGGCTTGAACAGAATCTAATAGAGATCTAAAGGGTTGAGAGAAGATTCTTTTTGTATTTTATGTTTTTATAAAAGCAAGTAAAATTCATTGGTTGAGAGGTTGGTTGATTTTTAACTAATTAAACTAATAATTAGTATGAAGACTATTACCGATGGTATCCTTTATACACACTCATGTTTCCCTAGACGTCTATGCCAATGTAATATCTTATGGCTAGTAAAGCCTAACGCGCACATCCATCACAAGAGGCAACATAACTAGGATCTACATAACAAGTTTCATGTAATCATAAGTAAATACTAATGGATCTAGTCGGACATATTATAAGGAAGTGAAGAACATAAATCAATCAAACAACACATAGACATATTGAATGATAAAAGATAAAGGATCTCACTTGATTAGAACATGAGTTAATGGCAGATACAAAAGGGTTTTGACACCCTAAAAACGGCCTAAGTAGCTGCCAAATTCGTCTTCTAAAACTAGGGTTCGGATTCCAAAAGTTACACACTTAAAAACCCTAAAGCGCAGGGTATATATAGTAAAATAAGCCGCGACGGCGTCCCAAGTTTCATGACGTCGCCGCTTTTCCGAATCTTCTAGGGTTTCTCTTGAGGCGGTTATGTTCTGACGCTTTCTTAAGTTTTTCTGACGCTGTCTCTTGTATGTTTTGACCCCGTCGCAAGGGTTTGCGATGCCGTCTCCAGACACTGTACGCAAAATCTTTAAGAGAGTTGGTATAGAGTCGTAGTCTGGTCCGTTTCTTCTCCAATTGAGCCCAAGTCATGTGTATTTCTTCCAAAATCCATGCAAATGTTAAATACACAATAACAAACGTTTAAGTACATAATTTAGGCATAATAACATGATTTAGGGGGTTAATGACCCCTAAAAAGTGTATAAAATGACACCTCATCAAATACCCCTAAACTTAGGATTTGCTTGTCCTCAAGAAAATGGGTTTTTTTACCTAGACAATAGCAATATTAGTGGCATTTAACCTACTATTTAAAAGCAGTTTACGACACAACCTTCTGGACCTCATAATTAAAAGCATGGAAATCATATACTAGCACCTCACATAAGTGTTTGGATTCTCACTTTCACTCGGGTGTATAATGAATTCTAACAATATGAGAAACGGGAAAAAAACACTTAGTACCTATCGTAACATACATATTACCATAGGCTTGGTAAAGGATCAAACCTCCACCGCTAGGCGCAAGCACTAAAAGTTAATATCAAAGAGGTCTTTAAGGGTTATGGGGTGTAGGTGTAAGATAACAATAATGGAAACGGAAACGGATGAGAAATATTTAGGGAGTGAATTTTGGGTGAAGTGGTGAGTTAACTATTTATAGGAATACACGTTGATTTGGCTACTAAGCTAAAGACTCGTACAAAGATATACAAACTCTACAAAACTCTACATCAATTTATTTTCTTTTTCTTTTCTCTTTTTTTGAATAAAAGATAAATAACTTAGGGTTTATAACACACCTCTACACTTCAGTTTTTGAAAATCATTATAATTTACTAAGCTAATGACCCGAATTAAGGTGGATCAACATAACATGGAGCTTATTGAGCTCTAATGGGGGTAATAAATTACTTTTTTCCCAATTCTTCATAAGATAAAAACTACCACGAATCCCAATAGTCCCAAAACTATATTTACAATGATAAAGACTTAGCAACCGTGTACTCAAATAATTAACTTGGGTTAAAAATAATATTTTACTAAAAGCGAGTACATACAAGGTAGGCTAAGACGATTTGGGTGTAACAATTAGGTGTAAGGCAAACAATGTTCTTCATTAATAATTCGGAATCCATCGAAAAATTAAGAGAACCGCGAAAAGGATGGCTCGAAGGGTTTAACTAGGGGGATCTTGAATTAAAAGTGAGTGTGAAGCAAGGGTGTGGGATAGTTATATAGTCGAGGTGACCATAATAACAGATACAGGTTTAAAACTGTTAGATTTAGTGTCCAAGCTCATAACAAATTGGTAAGACTATCATCAAAAGTAGAGTCCTTTTTGGGTTGCCATTAGTGAACAGTTAAGAGAAATAATAAATGAGAGATAATATTAATTAGAATTAATATTAAATGTATAATTAATTGGTTTATTAATTTATTAATAGTTGGTAAATTAAATAGAAGCTAATTATAAAGTAGCATGGGCATAATATGAACTAATACAAAGTGTATTAAGATGAACGGGCTGGGAAATCCCATAAGGGACACATGGGACGTTTTTAGGGGATCCTACATTGCCCCAAAGAGGTATCCCAAGTCCCTTCCTCTCAATATAAATAGAGAGGCATACCAAGGCTTTATTTGCTCATTCTCTCTTTCTCATTCCTACTCCTTGTAAGAGTCTTTCGTGTGTCGGGACCTTAGGAGTTTGAATTCTCTTTCTCTTTGGTTCGTGGGTGTATTAGAGGTACTCTCATTTGAGTACTTGCCTCCAAGTTTGACTAAGGTGGTCTGTGTGTGAGAAACCCGATTTTCTCAAAGGTTAGTATTTTCCTTATTTATTTCTTTTAAGTTTCTTTTATTTATTAGGTTGAGATCCTTTAGGGTTTAGTTCCTTTATTTCCTTAGATTAATTGTTGTTGCCGCTTTATGTTAATCTAGTTAGGGTATAGAAAACCCATCAAAAACATAGGTTAATCCTAGTGCCTCTTATCATTTAGCAAATCATAATCCTCACTATGCGGTCTCAAGATGCAACACAAAAACAAGTTCCAGAATTTAATATCTACCGGTACACTCATATAATTTTAAACCGATACCAATGCTTTAGAAAAGGCGACAAAATCACACATACACATCAATAACGATGGAATAGATATACATGATTTATCTTTCCTTAACTCGAGAAAGTTAAAGGTATAATTATCTTGGGTATCAAAAATGGATACCTGAATTCCTAAAGATCTAAAGGCGAACCTCACATTTTTGGGGTAGAATTTGAGTGGTAGGGTGTTTGTGCTAGTCATATAAATTCCTAATCCATGAGACGCGATTAATACTCAGTTTTCATCGGTGTGTGTCATAAAAAAAATTTAAATTTTGGTTAAAATTACCGTTTATGCTATGTTTCGATATATTACCAATCATTTTAAGGAACAAGCAAATGGCAATTGAAGGAATATTTTCTACGGCTTATTTCCCCCTACACTTAAGATGAAAATTGTCCCCAATGTTCTTAGAGGTACCCATAAAACGAATAAAGAGAAAAGAAAAAATCAAGAGAAACTAGTACTCTCCTGGTTTGCTCAATAATGGAGAAGAAACATATGATAACTGGCTAAATCGTCATCCAAGAGTCGTCCTCCTAAAACTTCCTAAGAACTTTCGAGTTTCTTCTCGTCAAATGTAACCTATAAATCAAAGACAAAGACAAATACACCTGGCGTAAAATCGGTGGGATAATGATATATACAACAAAACTTTTAGGGTTGACTCTATAAAAGCAGTAAAGATAGGATGAATGTGTTAATGTCATCTAGGCTTCTGCAGGTTTTTAAGAAATTACAAACTTTTGACATTGTACGAGATTATTTTTCAAAAATAATAAAATAATTCGAATTTTCACAAGTTTGGAGGCGCAACGTCGTTAGGAAAAATCCATATGCCGTCTCCAGACACTGTGAAAAATTCACATTCGTTTTCATGGAAAAATTTTCTACACGCAATTCTATTATTTCCTGTAGAAAATACTGCAAAAAACATAAGATTAATTATCACAATCATATGACTCGAAACTGACGCGATCTAATTTGTTTGATAATTGGTTCTTATAAACCGGATATATCCCTTACACTTACTATGTAAAATACATTTGATTGAGATTAAGACGAGGTTAAAAACAAAACAAAGCGTGAAAGTATGTGAACAGCATTCACACACCTTGTATTCAACAAAGAATTTGTTCCTCCACTTATATGTGCCAAATAATACATTGGCCATCGCCAGAATTAATCAATAATTTTGCCGAACCCAAAGGTAAGTGCAGATATTCTTGATTACATTGGTATAATCTGTAAAAAATTTTATAACGAGAATCTAAAAGGTTAAACTATAGAAATGATTAGGATCCATATCCTGTTTTAACTACTTGAACAAAGGGTTGATAAAGCAAGAGATAAAATAACCATGCTACAGAATGTTTATGAAACTTGATCTCAGACACTTCTAGTTTTAAAAACGAATGTGGTGTTGCTAGACTTTCCGTCGGTTAGATATATGTGCATGCTGGCTACTCCAACTCCCAATGGGAGCTTTGAGGTTATGTTATTGGATACGCAATGATATACTAGAAAGTGTAGTAGCCTATTGGGGCACACACGAAAAAAACATTTAGAGCACGTTTAAAAAAAATCTTCACGTAATGTTTCTTAGTAAACCATTCGGACAATAAACCACAAAGACACAAATTATATGGTCTCCTAACAAGTAGTCAGGCCAATAAAGAATGATCTAGAAGGATTCATAAAAGAGATCCTAGTTCAGGTTGATAAAAGATGAAAGAAGAGTTTTAGAAGGCTAAATCACTAAATGTATAAGACTAATTTTTAAGAGATTTACTCTTATCACAATTAGGGTTAGAGGCTATATAAAGACCTTAAACCTTACTCCTTATAGCTGACCAACATAACAAGAAAAACACAGATCTTCCTTTTGCATCTCTTCTCTCCAAAATAGCCGAAACAAAACCCTATACCATAACAGTTTGAAATTCGGTTAACTCCAAAACCCTCTGTCCTAATTTGGTTAAATATTTTAGGGTTTTTCCACTTGTGATCATCCTGGTTTATTCCAAGGGTGTTATACATTTTGTTTACTATTGTCCAAGGTGTACAATAGTCGGATGCGAGCTAGGGTTTGTGGATCTCAATTTCGTATGTACTGTATCAGGTTACAACCGAATTCGGTCAACCCTTATTGATTCATTCTGAATTTCTGTTCCATTCCAAGAGTGGTTTTTAGGTGATCGGTTTTTCAGAGCATTTGGTTGACAATTGTTGTTGGGTAAGAATGAGGTTAGACAAGGCATTCGTGCGTGCTTGGTTACGTGGTAGTTGTGAGCACTCCGTAGAGTGACAAACGTATCACATCGTTTCTCTTTCTTGTTCTCATTTATTTGCTGTGTCTACAAGGTGTGTTCCTATTACTCTATACATTCCTTATGAGTTTAATGTATAGTTATAATATATTTGTACTAGACTCGATCTATCCGCTGCGTACTCGTAAGAGTTAATTGGTTAATTTGATTGTTAAATTCCATCAATATATTCAATATTTTTGAAACAAGAATAGCTGACGAGACTTGCTATTATATATTGGGTAAAAGAATCTTTTATCCACTTTGGGAAACAAGTCAAATCATATCTTCAAAGTTTAACAAATTTTTGGCAACTTGTCCCTTTTACTAGCTTCTGGTCTCCTATATGATGCATTGATTTTGAAGCTAGATAATCATGTAAGCTGTAAAAAGTTTAAGTTAAAACATGTTTGTAATAAAACAACTTCTAATCTAGCAAAACTTAGCCAACGGTAATGTACTAATGTGGAATCGTAAACCATAAACAAACATAATTCAAGGACTAACAGTAATGTTTATCAATCGTATAAGGAGAATCTTTGAATTGTATTTTTGAAACTCAATTAATTTAAACCTCCCAATAATTAGCTTTTTATGTATGAAAAGTATGAATTGCTTATATCTATTTTTCTTTAAAGCTGTTTACCTATTTACCCATTCAATGACCCGATTAGAGACCACAAACTACACTCTTATTGAATAATGAAAAATAGACCTAACAACTAGACCTACAAGTATGTCTACTTCATTTATAATTTGACAAGTATAATACACTCATTTCTCTCTCATCATATTAACCAATCAATTTTCAAAATCCACCAAATCACCTTATCCGAGAATGTCCAAAACCACCAAGAAATTGATGTAAGCTCCCCCTTGCTATGAGAGTACCTACAAGAGAAAGGTTAGAAGAAAGAAACAATAATCCACTATTGTAGAACCGGCTCAGACGGTTCTGTCTAAAAGAGGGAACCAACCTTCAATGTCAAGGGAACCGACGATTGTTCACAAAGATAGAATTTTTGACTTTGAAGACTGGTTAGAATAGAATGTAATCATAAATATTATGCACAGAATAAGCACACATCACAAGCATTCTTTAATGAGCTAACATTCCTTGTAATAAAATATCGACCATTTAGTACAAATATGGGAAAAACTAAGAACAAGGAATAGTTCTTTGTAAATATAAGAAAATTGTTATATATTTCCTACGTTAAGCTAAACTACGAGTTATGTTTGTGGGAGAGGATGTCGAGGCGTTCGAGAATGTGATTTAGGATGAACCTCAATTCATCACGGAGATTGTTGACGATGACTTGAGTGTGTTGGCAATTATCACAAAATATTTCGCGAGTAAGCATTGGAAAGGGATTGTTTGGTCCCAATGGCAGAAGTTGTGGGAAAAGTGGGAGATGAGTTCCTATGGGCGGGAAGTGGAGGTGGTTGATTAGCCAAACGCCGATGGTGTCAAACACGGACGTGGCGGAGGAGGATTTGATTTCTCGAGGCAAGTCCCAAGAAATCAAATAAATAGATGAGTGATGTGGGAGGAGTAAAAAAACAAGCTCACCGGTCCAAGTTATTTGTCAATGGAGTGATTACTTGGATTATGTGATGGTGCCGAGGAGGAGAATCAAGGTGGTAGGTTGACTTAGGAGTGGTCAATAGTGTGCTTGGTGAGATTTCGAGGGATGTGATGGGAGGGAGAGGTGAAGATATGTTTATAGTTGATGGAGGTGCCGATTGATAGTCGGTTGGAGCTGAAAGAGTTTGGTAGGGAGGAGAGACGGGACGTGGATTAAAGAAGCAACATGCCCAGACACTTATTCTGGCGGTATATTTGAACTCATTGGCTGACTTTTTGTCTTTGTTAGTCTTTGGCATTGTTAGATTCTTGAAGAGGATGAGTGAATGGATGTTTGGGATAAGAATCTATTTATAGAACAAAGATTTGGGAGAGTAAATGCATTTTCTCTTATTTTGGTAAAGATCTAATAATTAGATCTTCCTAAGGTCAACATCTAAGACCTATTAACTTGTACAGGTTGATTTTGGTGGGAAAGAGTTGAGTTTGAAGTTTAAAAATCATGTATTAAGCTGATGTACTGTTCTGCTGGTTCCATGTGAAGCATGGAACCGACCTTCAATAGTGAAGGGAACCAGCGTCTGTAGACCTGCATAAAATTTTTGTGCTAGTGTGTGCCTATATAAATTCAATGTGAAGGTGCGGTTATCTTGACTCAAAAGAAAGATAAAAATATAATTTATTGAGATAACTCAAAGCTCCTGATTGATGTTGCTCCATTGGAATGTACTCGGAAATACATATTGATTATGCATTCTGATGTGCGGTTTGTAAGGACTTCACATGAAGTTTTACAATCCCCTAGGCAGTGTACCTAATCGTTGCAGTGTAGTATAGGCAAGACTCGGGGGTTGTTATCGTTCTCTAGGGAAATAGGTTGGGAAGGCTTGAACAGAATCTAATAGAGATCTAAAGGGTTGAGAGAAGATTCTTTTTGTATTTTATGTTTTTATAAAAGCAAGTAAAATTCATTGGTTGAGAGGTTGGTTGATTTTTAACTAATTAAACTAATAATTAGTATGAAGACTATTACCGATGGTATCCTTTATACACACTCATGTTTCCCTAGACGTCTATGCCAATGTAATATCTTATGGCTAGTAAAGCCTAACGCGCACATCCATCACAAGAGGCAACATAACTAGGATCTACATAACAAGTTTCATGTAATCATAAGTAAATACTAATGGATCTAGTCGGACATATTATAAGGAAGTGAAGAACATAAATCAATCAAACAACACATAGACATATTGAATGATAAAAGATAAAGGATCTCACTTGATTAGAACATGAGTTAATGGCAGATACAAAAGGGTTTTGACACCCTAAAAACGGCCTAAGTAGCTGCCAAATTCGTCTTCTAAAACTAGGGTTCGGATTCCAAAAGTTACACACTTAAAAACCCTAAAGCGCAGGGTATATATAGTAAAATAAGCCGCGACGGCGTCCCAAGTTTCATGACGTCGCCGCTTTTCCGAATCTTCTAGGGTTTCTCTTGAGGCGGTTATGTTCTGACGCTTTCTTAAGTTTTTCTGACGCTGTCTCTTGTATGTTTTGACCCCGTCGCAAGGGTTTGCGATGCCGTCTCCAGACACTGTACGCAAAATCTTTAAGAGAGTTGGTATAGAGTCGTAGTCTGGTCCGTTTCTTCTCCAATTGAGCCCAAGTCATGTGTATTTCTTCCAAAATCCATGCAAATGTTAAATACACAATAACAAACGTTTAAGTACTATATAAAAACAATGTGAAGGTGCGGTTATCTTGACTCAAAAGAAAGATAAAAATATAATTATGAGATAACCCAAAGCTCCTTGATTTGATGTTGCTACGATTGAATGTACTCGGAAATACATATTGATTATGCATTCTGATGTGCGGTTTGTAAGGACTTCACATGAAGTTTTACAATCCCCTAGGTAGTGTACCTAATCGTTGCAGGGTAGTATAAGCAAGACTCGGGGGGTTGTTATCGTTCTCTAGGGGAATAGGTTGGGAAGGCTTGAACATAATCTAATAGAGATCTAAAGGGTTGAGAGAAGATTCTTTTTGTATTTTATGTTTTTATAAAAGCAAGTAAAATTCATTGGTTGAGAGGTTGGTTGATTTTTAACTAATTAAACTAATAATTAGTATGAAGACTGTTACCGATGATATCCTTTCTACACACTCATGTTTCCCTAGACGTCTATGTCAATGTAATATCTTATGGCTAGTAAAGCTTAACGCGCACATCCATCACAAGAGGCAACATAACTAGGATCTACATAACAAGTTTCATGTAATCATAAGTAAATACTAATGGATCTAGTCGGACATATTATAAGGAAGTGAAGAACATAAATCAATCAAACAACAGATAGACATATTGAATGATAAAAGATAAAGGATCTCACTTGATTAGAACATGAGTTAATGGCAGATACAAGAGGGTTTTGACACCCTAAAAACGGCCTAAGTAGCTGCCAAATTCGTCTTCTAAAACTACGGTTCGGATTCCAAAAGTTACACACTTAAAAACCCTAAAGCGCAGGGTATATATAGTAAAATAAGCCGCGACGGCATCCCAAGTTTCATGACGTCGCCGCTTTGCCAAATCTTCTAGGGTTTCTCTTGAGGCGGTTATGTTCTGACGCCTTCTTGAGTTTTTCTGACACTGTCTCTTGTATGTTTTGACCCCGTCGCAAGGGTTTGCGACGCCGTCTCCAGACACTGTACGCAAAATCTTCAAGAGAGTTGGTGTAGAGTCGTAGTCTGGTCCGTTTCTTCTCCAATTGAGCCCAAGTCATGTGTATTTCTTCCAAAATCCATGCAAATTCTAAATACACAAAAACAAACGTTTAAGTACATAATTTAGGCATAATAGAGTGGTTTAGGGGGTTAATGACCTCTAAAAAGTGTATAAAATGACACCTCATTAAATACCTCTAAACTTAGGATTTGCTTGTCCTCAAGAAAATGGGCTTTTTTACATAGACAATAGCAATATTAGTGGCATTTAACCTACTATTTAAAAGCAGTTTACGACACAACCTTCTGGACCTCATAATTAAAAGCATGGAAATCATATACTAGCACCTCACATAAGTGTTTGGATTCTCACTTTCACTCGAGCGTATAATGAATTCTAACAATATGAGAAACGGAAAAATAACACTCAGTACCTATCGTAACATACATATTACCATAGGCTTGGTAAATGATCAAACCTCTACCGCTAGGCGCAAACACTAAAAGTTAGTATCAAAGAGGTCTTTAAGGGTTATGGGGTGTAGGTGTAAGATAACAATAATGGAAACGAAACGGATGAGAAATATTTAGGGAGTGAATTTTGGGTGAAGTGGTGAGTTAACTATTTATAGGAATACACGTTGATTTGGCTACTAAGCCAAAGACTCGTACAAAGATATACAAAATCTACAAAACTCTACATCAATCTATTTTCTTTTTCTTTTCTCGTTTTTTGAATAAAAGATAAATAACTTAGGGTTTATAACACACCTCTACACTTCAGTTTTTGAAAATCATTACAATTTACTAAGCTAATGACCCGAATTAAGGCGGATCAACATAACATGGAGCTTATTGAGCTCTAATGGGGGTAATAAATTACTTTTTTCCTAATTCTTCATAAGATAAAAACTACCATGAATCCCAATAGTCCCAAAACTATATTTACAATGATAAAGACTTAGCAACCGTGTACTCAAATAATTAACTTAGGTTAAAAACAATAATTTACTAAAAGCGAGTACATACAAGGTAGGCTAAGACGATTTGGGTGTAACAATAAGGTGTAAGGTAAACAATGTTCTTCATTAATGATTCGGAATCTATCGAAAAATTAAGAGAACCGCGAAAAATATGGCTCGAAGGGTTTAACTAGGGGGATCTTGCACTAAAAGTGAGTGCGAAGCAAGGGTGTGGGATAGTTATATAGTCGAGGTAACCATAATAACAGAAAAAAAATACAAGATTGTAAAACCAGTAGATTTAGTGTTCCAAGCCAATCAAATTGGTAAGACTGTCGTCAAAAGTAGAGTCCTTTCTGGGTTGCCTTTACTGAACCGTTAAGAGAAATAATAAAGGAGAGATAATATTAATTAGAATTAATATTATATGTATAATTAATTAGTTTATTAATTTATTAATAGTTGTAAATTAATTAGAAGCTAATTATAAAGAAGCATGGGTTGAATATGAACTAATACAAGGTGTATTAAGTTGAACGGGCTGGGAAGAACCATAAGGGACCAATGGGACATTTTTGGAGGGTATCCCACATCCCTCCAAAGAGCTATTCCAAGTCTCTTCCTCTACATATAAGTAGAGGCGAATGCCAAGGCTTTATTTGCTCATTCGCTCTTTCTCATTCCTACTCCTTGTAAGAGTCTTTCGTGTGTCGGGACCTTAGGAGTTTGAATTCTCTTTCTCTTTGGTTCGTGGGTGTATTATAGGTACTCTCGTTTGAGTACTTGCCTCCAAGTTCGACCAAGGTGGTCTGCGTGTGAGAAACCCGATTTTCTCAAAGGTTAGTATTTTCCTTATTTATTTCTTTTAAGTTGCTTTTATTTATTAGGTTGAGATCCTTTAGGGTTTAGTTCCTTTATTTCCTTAGATTAATTGTTGTTTCCGCTTTATGTTAATCTAGTTAGGGTATAGAAAACCCATCAAAAACATAGGTTAATCTTAGTGCCTCTTATCATTTAGCAAATCCTAATACTCACTATGCGGTCTCAGGATGCAACACAAAAACAAGTTCTATAATTTAATATCTACCGGTACACTCATATAATTTTAAACCGATACCAATGCTTTAGAAAAGGTGACAAAATCACACATACACATCAATAACGTTGGAATAGATATACATGATTTCTCTTTCCTTAACTCGAGAAAGTTAAAGGTATAATTATCTTGGGTATCAAAAATGGATACCCGAATTCCTAAAGATCTAAAGGCGAACCTCACATTTTTGGGGTAGAATTTGAGTGGTAGGGTGTTTGTGCTAGTCATATAAATTCCTAATCCACGAGACGCGATTAATACTCGGTTTTCATCAGTGTGTGTCATAAAAAAAATTTAAATTTTGGTTAAAATTACTGTCTATGCTATGTTTCGATATATTACCAATCATTTTAAGGAACAAGCAAATGGCAATTGAAGGAATATTTTCTAAGGCTTATTTCCCCCTACACTTAAGATGAAAATTGTCCCTAATGTTCTTAGAAGTACTCGTAAAACGAATAAAGAGAAAAGAAAAAGTCAAGAGAAACTAGTACTCTCTTGGTTTGCTCAATAATTGAGAAGAAACATATGATAACTGGCTAAATCGTCATCCAAGAGTCGTCCTCCTAAAACTTCCTAAGAACTTCCGAGTTTCTTCTCGTCAAATGTAACCTATAAATCAAAGACAAATACACATGGCGTAAAATCGGTGGGATAATGATATATACAACAAAACTTTTAGGGTTGACTCTATAAAAGCAGTAAAGATAGGATGAATGTGTTAATGTAATCCAGGCTTCTGCAGGTTTTTAAGAAATTACAAACTTTTGACATTGTACGAGATTATTTTTCAAAAATAATAAAATAATTCGAATTTTCACAGGTTTGGAGGCGCAACGTCGTCAGGAAAAATCCATATGCCGTCTCCAGACACTGTGAAAAATTCACATTCGTTTTCATGGAAAAAATTTCTACACGCAATTCTATTATTTCCTGTAGAAAATACTGCAAAAAACATAAGATTAATTATCACAATCATATGACTCGAAACTGACGTGATTTAATTTAAATTATTTATTTGACATGTTTGATAATTGGTTCTTATAAACCGGATATATCCCTTACACTTACTATGTAAAATACATTTGATTGAGATTAAGACGAGGTTAAAAACAAAACAAAGCGTGATTACGAAATATTTTCAAACAATGAAGAATTAAAACACAAGACACTCCTTGCGGGAAATAAAAGATTGAGTTTCCTCCCAATAAGCGCTTTTGTTTATTTAACAAGTCGTGTAGCTAGACTCGAAGTCTTATTCCTTACGTGACTCGTCATTTGTTGCTCCTTAAGCTCTTCATTCTCATTAAACCTCGAATGGCTTCGCTCACACTTTCATCATACTTATACTCAGGTCCTAAATTCAAGCTATCCGTGTAGTGGGTTTTCTCATGGCTATCATCATCTCCTTCTATGACGAAAGGTGGTACGCGATTGGTATTTATATCCCTAAAATATATGTGTTTAAACATTTCTATTTTGTGAGGCATCTTAAACACGATTTAAAGTTATCCTTCTTAAACAAAACCGTTTCTTCCTCCTTATCATAAATGAGCTCGGTCTTTTCCACAAATGGTTTTCCAAACACCACCGAACCTAGGTAATGGTCTCTGACACTAGTAGTATCCTCTAGCACAACAAAATCACAATCATAAGTAAAATCACCAACAATAACCTTTAAATCTCTAACTCTCCCCACAAATTGCAAATTTTCTTAGGGTTTGATGGTTTCTTTCTTGATTCTAGCCTATTACTCATGATCTAGTTATAGTGAAGCCTACACATTACATTGATTGGTGATTCTAAATCGATATAAGCTTCTTTTTTCACAAAGTGACCAATCATGCAAGAAAATTTCACGTTATTTAAATTTTCTATTCTAATATTTGCTTTTACCCATGAGGGTCGAGGATTTTTCAAGAGCCATTCATGATATCCTAATTCTTCCATAGTGGGAAAAGTGTCAAAATATTCTAAATCATCCTTTTCCTCCTCTTCTTCTTCTTTCACTTCCTCGATTTTGTCCTCAAATTCATAATCCGAACTAACCAATGGGTCAACATTCTTACTATCCTCAATCCATGACTCAACTTCCAACTTTTTCTTAGGCTCAAGGAACTCACTATTAGGGGTGGGACTAGATGGATTCGCGTTCTTCATAATAAAAAAAGGAATAGTCAATGAAAATTACGAACAAGCACACAAAGAAAGGTTAGACTACAAGAGAGCTAATAACAAGAAAATAAAAATCTCACTTGAAAGGATTGAAGCGAGTATACTTAAGTTAAACAAAATTCAAAACCTAACTATTCTCCGACAGCGGCACCAAAAACTTGATGTGCGGTTTGTAAGAACTTCACAAGAAGTTTTACAATCCCCTAGGAAATGTACCTAATCTGTAACAATCCGTTATTTCAGGTCATTTTACGACTTCATATTTTCAATTATTTATTTTTAGAGTTTTACGCTTTTACTTTTAATTTTAACCGTTTAGTTAAATCGAAAACTAAAAATCAACATTCAACGTAAACCGACATCAAACAAATAAAAGTCTACGTCAATCAAGTGTTATATTATTTTTACGAAAATAATTTATAACTTTTCATATTTTATTTTTATACGTTACGTAAAACGTTTACATTTTGCAATATTTAGCTTCATGCATGCATGTAAACCATTCTACCT
Source organism: Tanacetum coccineum (assembly GCA_026074375.1). Taxonomy (NCBI): domain Eukaryota; kingdom Viridiplantae; phylum Streptophyta; class Magnoliopsida; order Asterales; family Asteraceae; genus Tanacetum; species Tanacetum coccineum. The sequence continues at coordinate 43,969 of BQNB010014372.1, forward strand.
ATCTACACTTAACCAAATACCCACAATTATACCCAATACCTAAAATTTATAAAATTCTACACCAAATAATCACCTAGGCCGGTCACTCTTATAGATAACACAAGGATAATATCTCAAATTTCTTTCTAGAAACACCATGTGCTCATTTCCTTATTCAAGCAACCTTCTTACAAGATTTAGCTATTTCTTACACAACACCATACTAGTTCTTACAAGACCACATCCCCCCCCCATCACCCTCTTACAACCGGTCACCCACCCCCCTCCAAACCATGGTTTTGGTTAATGGTATTTACAAGATATTTTGGCTATATAAAAGGTTCTATTTATAAGACTTCATTCACTTATCATTTTAACTAGCAAAAGATAAAAATCCTTTCCTTCTTACTCCTAAACCTACGACTCACATTTGCTTCCTAAAATAATCCATAGTTTTCATTCTATCAATTTTACAAGCATACAAGGTTAATTAAAGGGTTAATCTAAGGTGTTTCTAGAGGTTTTGCAAGTTAGGGTTTTGTTTTGGAAATAAGGGTTAAACGCAAAATAAGTTAGGGTTTTATATGGTTAGTGTGTTCATCATCTTAAATGTTCACTCAAGGTTCACACAAAAATCCCTACACTTTCATTCTATATATTTCTTGCATGTGTACATATTTATTATCTTGTTAAATCACCATATAAATTATTTTTAATAAAGATTACAAAGAAAAACAATGATTGTACAAATATGTTCACATGATGAAGCTATGTTATAAATATATTAGATCCATGGAAAATGCAAGTTTTGATATATTACAAGTGTTGTTAAAATTATATTAACTAGTTGTTAATTTATTGTGTTATAAATTAATTTATATAAAGTTATGGTTTATTTATGTTCTTGACATTTTATTTTGACATATTGGACATAAAATAGATAGACATAAATTAGAGGACTTAAAGTATACTAATGATGTTGTATTAGTAATTTTAGAGGACTTGTAATATTTAAATCATGTTAAAAGTTATAAAAACAACATAAAATATGATATATATAATATATATATATATTTATAATAATATATAATTATAATATACTATATATAATAATATAAATATATATATATAAATATAATTCAGCAAAATATAATCTGGAAAGGCACAAATTTTTATGCAAAACATAGACCTGATATTAAATTAGTATATTTCAAGACGATTCCGAATATATAAGAAACTTGAAAAACGGAATTAAAACGAAAGAGATATGAATTTTATGAGATTTCGATAATTAAATATATAAAACTTTTATATATAAAATTGTTTGTATAAACTGTTTCTGTACAGACTTGTATAAAATATATAAGCATTTTATTATGATAGATCATCTCGACACGATTTCGTACATATAAACAACTCGAAAAACGAACGTAAAACGAGAAAGTTATGAATTTTTAAAGGTTTCGGAAAATAAATAAATTCTCACAGCTTTTGCAAAGCTGTGAAAAACTGTGGGTTTTGAAATCGGTCATTTTAAAGGCTTTCGGGTCTGATTTAACCACCAACTTGTTCGAAATGACGTTTTACTTTAAATATCAGACTTTCGGAACTTAGAAGGGTATAGATATTTAACTAGTAATAATAAAAGGTAGTTAATTTTTATAAATAATTTTCTGCACTTTTTATAAAAACACATAAAGCTGCTAGAAATATAAAATGAGGTTTACAAGTGTTTCTAGATCCGTTTGGACTATAAAAACCTTAAGAAATAATGTAGTATCACTTATATTGTATTTATACATGTTTTTAACTTTATAAATATTATTGTATAAAATAATTGAACTATTTATATAATCATTATATAAATGATAAAAAAAATACTAAATCAAGTATTATTAACAAATAATCAATTGAGTGAATTACATCGTTCGTCCTTGTGGTTTGGTCAAAATCACTACTTTCGTTCCTCGACTTTTTTCTTGCATGACTAGTCCTTATTATGAAGTTTGGTAACATGGTTCATCCCTATCTCTAACGTCCGTTAAATCTTTTAGTTAAAACACATCATGTGACTTGCACATGAGGGTAAATCGGTCACTTTGGCATCTAACACTAAAAAACTAAACCCAAACACCCTATATGATTACTATCCATAATTTTATCAATTTTATCATTTTATCTATGTCTCTTTACCCTTTTGCTCTTTCTTTTTATCAACTTGTTTGTATATCACAAATTAGAGTTTTATGAACTTTAGTCTTCGATCGAGAGACTCAGTAGCATCAATTCCAAAACACTAATTACATTATAAAAGCATTGGCGACCTGAAGAACAACAGTCGTCGCCGTCGGCCTGTCATCGCCGCCTGCCTGCCATCTTTGACAGCCTGCCATCGCCGCCAGCCTGCTGTCACTCCTCCGTCAACAGTGCTTGATTTTTAGATATGTGTTTGCTTCGGAATAAGGCTTGAATCAAAATAGATTTTTAATTTATTGTTAGGTTTTATTTTGTTATTGGTGGGTTTAATTATGTTTGGATCTGGTATTTAAAATCAAGTGTATTTTCATGATTTTTGTATGAAAATGGAACATGAACTGAAGGGGAATATGAATGAGTTTTTGAGGTTTTTAGACATGATGTCAAGGATCGGGTCACAGTTTTAAACCTGACCATCATCGACGGCTTTGCGCGCCACTGCGCATGTGTGTTCGAGACAGGTAAGATATGTGATTTTTTAGCCTTGAATTTGTGGGTGATTAGTTTTGGTTGTTGTGGGTGTTGCATGGTAATGATGATTGAGGTGGTCGGGTAGGAAAAAAACCAAACCAAGATGGATTAAAGATTTTATTGCCGCATATGTAAGGATTGGACTTGTTTTTATGTTACTTTTTGTATGATTATTTGTTGTTCTATTTGACTGAATTTTAATCACATATGATGTGTTTAGTTTAATCCCACTAACCAATGATGTAATAATGGGGGAAGGTGTGTTGTTTGTTAGTAGCAGGTGTGATATATTTGTTTCATATATCTATACTAGTTGCATGCATATATGATATATTTGTTTCATGCATATATATGTTCTCATAGGACTTGCTGCAAACTGATCACCAAAACAAAACTTTTCTTACAAAATTTTAGCAAAAATAAAATTTTTGGTCGTCTGAAAAGTATCAGATGGGCCGCCCCCTTAGCTCATAAGGGCGGCCCCCTTATCAATAAGGGGGTCGGCACCATAGATAAAGGGGTCGGCCACCCAGAGCACGAGTTTTACTGTTTCTTTCTGCTTTTTGACTCTCTTTTACCTAGCCTCAGCTATCCTTACCTAGAAAACTCGAACACATTTTAGAAATCCTTAAACTAATTCAAATCCATTCCATTTCCAAACTATTTTCTTCCAATAAATTCCTTCCAAATGTTTACTATCACTTCATCATCTTCTTTATCCATTATCAACCACCATAAACCTCTATGGCATCCACTAAAGCTTCCATTTCCAAACCTTCCAAAAGACCAAAAATCAACATCATTCCACCAAAACAATTGTTTGTGGATCTAACTCAAGATGGCACCAAAACCTCATCACCCAAACATCAACTCTCATCACCTAGTGCTCCTAACGCACCTTCAAAAACACCATCAGCTAAAGATACTTCTTCATCCTCCGTTGACTACATACCCAAATCACCAACCTCCTCTACATCACCATCAACCAATGGTTACTTGAACTCACGAATGTCTCCTCCTCTAAGAGTACCTCCACCACCTCCAACTCAAAATAGTATATCAATGGACATCACTCTCACCCTTTTACTAATTACTCCTCTTGATGTTCAATTTAATACTCCATCACCCTCTCCACCTATCTTTGGTCATCCCATCCCTTTGAACCTTCTTGAAGCACATGGTGATTCATATGTATGTTGCATTCACAACCGAACCCTCATCTTTGGCTTGATAGATAAACTCCAATACATGTTTTCTTACATTGAATACATGCTTTCACAACCACCACCACCACCAAGTTCGCCACCACCACCATCAATTTCTCCAAACTAAACATACTCTATGTTTAGTTACTCCTGTTTCAAATAATTTTCAACCAAACTTTTTGCAAGCAACTCCTATGGAATTCTAGGAATATTAGGACCTTTGTAGTTTAATTTTATGTATGTTATATTAATATGATTCAAGCATATTATTTCAATTTGATGTATGCATGATTGTGTTTTATACACAATTTTTATGTTTAATGAATGATCTTTAGTCTTATGTTTTTAAGTATGCACTTGCTTGTCTTTAAATTGTTAGTTAGTTGAATGACTCATATCTATAAATGTTGACTCTTGTTGATATATATATATATATATATTTGTGATTATTGATTTACACAAATTTCTTGACACTTGTCAAATATTATCAACATGCTCTAGTATTTTTCCTTTTTATTTGCTATATGTTAGAAATGGTTATCTTGTTCTTCTAACTCGTTTTTGTAGCAAAGTTACCATAGCTCGATTCCTTGATGCTCTCGAACGAGTGGGAGCACACATCAAGGAGGAGCGATTTTTTCATCGATTTTACTCATTTTCATTGGTGAAGCCTTTTTTTGATTCTACAAAAGGGGTAACGCAGCGATTTTTTCATGTAACACCCCCAAAATCTGGTAACGCAGCGAAATAGTAACATTGGGGTGCTACTTCAGGGCATAAAACACAAGTCACAGAAAACGACCTCAAAAGAGACGTTTAAATAGATTTCACATTCTATATATTAAAATTAGAAAACCGGAGGTGGGACTGTCTTCGGTGCTTCCGTTATTTAGTAGGAGGCATCATGTCTTTGTGACTCGGGTTCACGTTACTACTACTGTGGGAGGGAAGTAGTATGATTCGTGGGTCCCTGTAAGCTACACCACTTCGTGTGGTAATACCCTTTAAATCCTCTTGTGGGTTAGTAACGGTGTATTTGTTATAGGGAGAGTTCCCGGACAGTAGAGGCGGGGTTGTATTCATCTTGTTATGAGTTACCTAGCATTACTTTCAGTTTTGATTTGAAGTAAGCCCAATTGTTCTATTGATTTTGCTTGTTTTGTCCTTGAGTTTGCATGTTCCTCATCACTGGCATCATTGGCTTTTAAGTAAGCTATGCGAATCTTCCTTTGATACACCTTGAATTTGAGGAGCTGGAGCTTGATAGGCGGGAGCTTGATAAGCAGGAGGTTTGAAACAAACCTTTTAAGAGGTCGATAGACTGAACTTTGGATGAACAGGGGTATTGGTAAGCTGGAGCTTGATTGAAGTTCCCTCGGTTTTGGTTGTAACGATTCTGATTGTTTCCTTGATTTTGCATATGATTGTTTTGAACGGGAGGAAAACCGGGTGGTCGAATTTGATTTGAAATCGGGGCTCGATAACCGGTGTTTCCTTGGTTGTAGTTAGCTGCGGCTGCTTGAGAGACATATTCTTGGATATTATCTCGATAAACATTGCAGAAGTGCGGAAAGTTTGGTAGGAATGAGCACCACCGCAAGTACACAAATTTCCTCTAATCCGCTTTTGGACAGGAGTAGGAGCGGGAGATTGATTTTTTTGTCATGGAGTAAAGCTTTCCACATTTTTTTTAAGCTCAGAATTTCGGAAGAGATTCCGGGGGTGGAAGTGCTCGCACTCACTTTGGCAACAACGGGTTTGTTGCGTGAATTACGGACTTTGGATTTGCTTTCAATGATTCTTAGGCAATCACGAGGCATTTTGTCCAAAAAGTTGCCACCCGCGGCGGAATTTAACGAATCGTGATCGTTAGAGTTCAAGGCATTATAGAAATGTATCAAGTTGATGCAAACTCATAAAAATCCATGATGTGGACATTGCCCCGAAGAGATCATTAATTCTTTCCCATGCTTCGTAAAACGTCTCATCAAAACTTTGTTGAAATCTGTGATTTCATTCTAAGATTTGTTGTTTTGAAGGAGGGAAAAATTTGTTGATGAATTTTGAGACAAGATCATCCCATGTTTGAATCGATCGAGGGGGTTCTTTCTCAAGCCAAATCCGGGCTGCACCCTCGAGGGAAAATGGGAAAAGCATAAGCTTTACCGACGTACTCGGGACGTTCGGGAACTTCATCGTAGAAGTGATCTTGTTGAAATATCGGATGTGGGCATGAGGATCTTCTTTGTCATGTCCGAAGAACTGCTTGTTTTGAACGAGGTGATTATACCATGCTTTCAACTCAAGTTAGCATTGATTTCAGGAACTACAATTGCATCTTCGTACCCCTCGGTGGGTGCTTCGAGCAATTGAGCCATGGTACGTTGATCATCCATTGGAGGTGGGGGAGGAGGTGGTGGATTTTCAAAAGGGTCTTCAAGATTGAAAGGTTCAACAACAGCTGGTGGGGCCTGGTGTTGTTGATTATGAAGATTACGAGTTTGGGAACGAGTGTGCATACACTAAAAAAGAAAATTTACACTAATTTTTTTTTTGTTTTTTGGTTTATCAAAGGTAAATTCACAATTTATTTTAATAACGGACAACGAATAAGCAACTTAAGCTATTAATCAGACAAGCTTCTCGGGTAACTCATTCGAAAAGAAAAACGCACAAAGGAGCGAAGGAGTAGGAAAGCGCGAAGCTATTAAAAACCTTTTTCCTTTAGGGTCGTAGTTCCTAGGAACAACCCGCCTTATACCCCTCTTAGAGTTTGTTTATCTTTTTAAAGGTGAACCGTACTTCGCTAGTGACACAAAAGGCAAGTTTTTAAATCTTTTGTTCGAATTGGGAACCAACAAGTTCACCGGACGTGATTATGTTAATACCGCAAGTTGTGAATATTATATTTTGGTTTTGACCAATTTGTGAATTTTATTGATAATTAAAGGACAATGTTTTTATATTTTTGATTTTTCTTTTTTTTTAGTTTTTAAATGATAATTATACTAAAAAGAAAATGAAAATTTTTTCGTACTTTTTGGTTTTTTTTTTGGGTTTTTTTTAGATAATATGCACAGATTCAAACACAAATGCCAAACGTAGAGATAATCGGAATCACAGCCTCCCCGACAGCGGCCGCAAAATGTGATTTGTGTTTTTTTCTATCAACAAATAATACATATAATTAAAATATAATAATATATATAAGTCTTAAAAACTTAACAAATCATTTAAACCCTGGAGCTGTATAGTATTGTTCGGGTCGTTATCCCAACGAGCTTTTTGTGCCTGGTAAATCGATTGGTCGGAAAGATTGGAGTTTGAATGAGAGAAATGATTTGAGAGTGTGGAAAGCTAAATTAAACAATAACAAGCAAAAACGATTAAGAAAAACCTAAAAATTATGAAATTAAGCTAGAATAGATGGAGCAGATATCACCGTAACAAAGGGGGATTAACCTAAAAACTTCAAAATTAACCCTACGAAGAAATTTTTTACTTCTAAACTACTCTAGGGGACTAATAACGAAGAATGAAAAAGACTAGACTGAAAACGGAGGTGTTTGACCCAAAAACGAGTCAAGACAAAAACCGCACCCGAGCCCCGTTCTTTAAAAATCAAAATATTCAAAAATGACCTACGAAAATTTTTATATTTTTCTCCTACAAATATATGACTAAATAAAATTTTCTAAAAGAAAAATCATTTTTTTTTGATAATTTTTGTAATTTTTTCAATGAATTTTTTAAACTTTTAAACTAAATTCAAATTGTAAAAAATACTAAACGATTTTTTAAAAATTCTAGAAATTTTCCTAAATACTAGACCACTAAATTCTTACTACGAAAAATGAGAAACTGAAAATTTGACTTTATAAATAAGCCCTAAAATAGCTGTAAAACAGCTTATGGTTACAAGCCAATTTGCCCTTAAATACTAAGCCCTTGGGATACTTACGGTAAAAGTACCCCATGCGGCCGCACGGTAAGTGTATAAAAGATGAGGCGTACGAGGGTAGAGTCCCGTGTTCGAGTCTTTGCTCACCCGGGTCTCCCCTTGTCTCCTTTCTTTTTTTTTTGGATAAACTATGTGAACCAATAGTTGTTAAGACTTATTGAGTTAACATCTTTCAGATACTCAACTTTTTCTAGAAAGCTAAGAATAGCTAAAATGGGCCTTTTTAAGTCGACATAAGCTTAGCGAACTAAGGGCTTAAATGCTCTTAGTCTTGGGGACATTTAGACTAAAAGCTTAAACTTAGAGCGAATAAGCTAGATGAATTAATTACCCTATTCCTACATAAGACTAGGGAGTCTAAATTGGGTCACCTAATAAGCTGAGAGAGGGCTTATATGACAGAAACTTAAACTAAGCTTAAAAGCAAAAAGGCTACTAACTGTTGACTCTAAATAAGCAAGGAAAAAGGTAAATAAGCACAACAACTTAACACACTATCAAAATAAGCTATTAGGAACACAATTTGAGCAAGTGGGATAAGCTCAATAAGCTAGAAAGTGGCTTATGCACACAGCAGTACTAACCTTGGAAGTTAGTACTGTTGGTGTGAAATGGCTTAGAGTCCACTTTTTTGGGGTCTCATAAAAATAAGCTATCAAAAGGGCTTTTTAAGGACTGAAATTAAGGGTACTTATCTAAGAGTTTATTGGCTCTCAAAATAAGCCAAAAGCTTGGGCTTAAGCAGTTCTTGAAAAAAGCCAAGAAAGAGGGCTTAAATTTACCCCTAGACAGGGGAAAAATAAGCTAAAACAAGGGCTTAATTTGACAGCTTATTTTAAGCTGTCAAATAAGCTCAAATGAAAAAGAAAGTTGGAAACCGATGAAGAAAGATAGGAAATTGGACTTGTGCACATATTTTTAAGCTTCCAAAATACCATTTTAGATTGCTGAATTTACTCTTGAAAAAAGGGACTTTTAGCTTTTAAAAACTGACACTTAAAACTTTGGTGGTTTTGACTCAAAACGTCAAGTGACTCATAGGATTTTGTCAGCTTGTTTTAAACACACTAATGACACACTTTTGACACCACAACTTCAAGTATCCAAGTGCTTATCCAAATAAGCACTTTGGGCTTTCTTAAAATCCAACAGTTTCAAAAAGTGACTTAGAAAACCTTGAAAAACATTTTTCAAACTTAAAAACTTTTAAAAACAGCCTCAAATAAGCTTAATACTTAAGCCAAAGTTTACCAATTTGACAACAACCCATACCACTTCCTTTTTGACCCGTTTTCATTGTTAACCCAAACACCCCCTTAATATCTTAAAAGTGACTTTTAAGCTATAAAAGCTGAAGTAAACTAAACTTTTTAAAAGACTAACACTACTTAAGCAATTTTAAACAATAAAAAGATTAAAAGCTAAACAAATAAGCACTTAAAATGGATAATAAGCTAGAACAGTACTTAAGCTATTTTAGACAGTTTTAAGCAAATTGCATATTAGTGAAAGAAAATCAACTACAAGGCATACTTTAGCATAAATAAACACTAATAGCATAAAAAAGAACAGTAATAAGCTAAAATTGAGCTAATAAGCAATTGCTACAGTAACTTTTAAGCAAAATTTAAAAGGGAATGTACCTTTAATCCTTTGCTCAAAACAGGATTTTTGAAACCTATTAAGCTCTAAAGTCCTACCCAAAGCTTATAAATAAGCTAAAACTAAGCAATCCCAATAAGCCTTTCTCAATATTGCTTATTCATCCTTACTTGATCCAAACAGGTAGTATTTTACTCTTTTTAAAATTTTCAAAAATTCGTATTTCAGTTTAAAAACAGGTTGTAAGGTAACTTAAGTTTGCATTGGAGATAGGCTTAAATCAAACAACACTTGAAAAACATTTGAAAACTTTCTAAAACTTAATCTTTCATTCATACCAAAAGTAACACACAAACTTAAGGAGTTACACATCTTGAAAACTAAAACTGAAAAATTACACTTTAAAATTAAAACTAATCTTCTAAATACTATCTTGTGCCTCAATGGCTTACAATGCTTTAAATAAGAAAACACAAGCTAGGGTTTCTGTCTTCGTCTTCTTGCAGGTTGTGCTTTCTTGTAGACACACAAAAGACTTGTGTGTTTGTTGTGGGTGTGTAGAGACAATCTGAGCCCTCCATTCCCCTTGGTGCCCAAGAAAAGTTATAAGAACCATTGATGAACTTGGTGGGAGTTTGGATTGCCAACATGGCAAAAGCCATGTGGGGGGTGGGGTTATGGATGGTGAAGGGTTTGGATGTATATGGAAGTTCACAACAGTAGGTGAGGAAAGCGACAGGTTGTGGGGTATGGGTTTTGGCGGGAATGCTTTGAAGAAGATATACAGTGTTTTAAAGTTGGGTGAAGGTTTGTGTGTTTAACAAGTTTGGCCCCTCATGGTGTTTGTTTTGTTTGCACATCGTCTTGTTTTATAAAGATTCAGGGAGTTGGCAATAATACCTTTGGGGTTATATGATTTTTTTTTTTAAATATTACACCGTTAAGTCTTGTTAGTTATAAGTCTTTGACTAGGCTGCTTTGGCCCTTGTGGTTATTTTTACTTTGCCAAAATTGCAGAATGGGCCACTTCTCTTTCTTTTTCTCTCTATTTCTTCATTTAAAAAGTTTTCGGATTTGGCAAATTTTAAACCATCAAACTTAATTTTTCTTCACTTTGTTGACTTTGGATTGTCGGGGTTGTCCTTGGGGCTTGTCTTTTTCAGGCTTTTTGTTTGACTGGACTTCCTGTCTTTTCAGCTTTTCCATTCAGGTGTCCGGTTTTGTCGTTTTCGGCTTCGTTTTTCGTCCTTTTCTTAGATATCCGTTTCCTGCACAACACATTAGCAACACAAGCATATATTTGCTTTTAAAGTCCGTTTTTGGTTCATATTTACTTGTTTTTAAAGATAAAAGGTATGTGTAATTAAAACTACCAATGTCTATGTGTTGTTTGATTGATTTATGTTCTTCACTTCCTTATAATATGTCCGGCTAGATCCATTAGTATTTACTTATGATTGCATGAAACTTATTATGTAGATCTTTATTATGTTGCTTCTTGTGATGGATGTGCGCGTTAGGCTTTAGAAAACTAGCCATAAGATATTTAAATTAAGCATAGCGTCTAGGAAAATACGAGTGTGTAAAAAGGATACCATCGATAATAGTCTTCATACTACCTTACCCCTAATATGGTTGATCCCTCTTAAGTGTTTTAATTGCATGTAATGTACTCTTAGGGGCCTTGTAATAGTCTTCATACTACCTTACTTGTGCATTGCCTTAACGGAATATTACATAGACGGCGGGTTTGTGTAATTCGTTCATGACTTAGGAAATACTTACACAGATCATTACAAGGGTGACAAAGCAACATAATTTGGAGAAACATAATAAGGAGTAATGCATGATTAAGTAAATACGTTCATTTACAAATATATTAATCACCACATTAGTTAAGATTTATAATTAGTATAATTATCCTAAAACCACCAACCATCTTAACCAATAAGTTTTCCCTCAAAAATAACACACATCAATATCCCCGACAATACACCCACCACCTCAACTCAAGCACGACACATCCACTGAAAATTGAACCCAAATAACTCATGTTCTAAGATAACGGACTCAAACTCCTAACCATCTAGACCAGCTTGTGCTAAGTCTGACCCCTATCTACATCTCTCTGTGAATGAGTTTTGCGCCTCTCACAAACACAAACCTTATAGATGTGTGTTCAGTTCTGTTTTGTATAGATAGAGTTGAGACGTGCACAGACAATTGGACAGGACAACCTCGAGACTGTGACCCCATCAATGCTAGAGTTCTCCTCTTAATATTTTAATTCTTAGAGATGTTTCTATCATTGTTTACAATATGGTACGTTACAACTTGTCAATGTAGCCTAACAGAATTCATAGAGAACTCTCTGTTCGATTTCACTCTTCGGAAGAGAGATATCTGTCATGTAGTATCGTGAGAGACAGTTGAAGTAGGCGAATACAGAAGCGCGGTACGTCGCCCCATCTGACCGTCTCGAGACCACTTATGCATACGCTCTATTACTCTCCTCTAGTCTCGATTTCCATCGACTCAAGCTCGTTTCGCTACTAACACAAAGTACTTTTCTTATCGTACATGCAAATACATAACATAACTTATTGAATACTCAGATTCTCACCTAGGCGAAGTATCAACCTCAAAATCCAGAGAATTTGCTCATGAGATTTGATAGAATTATATGTCATAGATTCAGGTGATTGTGTTTGATGAATAATCATTCTTAACTCTAGAAGAGGTAGAAAATGATAGGTTGATATGTAATGTGACCTCTCTAGAAGTTATATAGATGTAATTAATATAATGTGTGTTTAAGTGATGTTATGTGTCTTGAAGTAGAGTTGTAGAAATGTTTGAGTGTTGTTAGTTGTAGAAGCAAGGGGTGTAAAGATGGTGACTAAGAGGTTTTGTGAGAGTGAGGAGGTTTTGTGTGGGAGTCTGCACGTTAATTATCAGTGTCACAGTGTGTATAATAAGTGTATGATAATATTTCTGTGATCTGAATAGATTTAGTCGCAGAAGAGGGTGATTGTATATAGATCTGTATATGGGTAAATAGGTAGAGGAAAAGTATTACTTAGGTGTTCTATGCGATGTATCTGCTATAAGATTGTCGTGTTCTCAAAAGAGATATATAGTTTGTGCACTTTGTCACCCTTTGTAAGTGTGATGTGAGGTGATAGCTATATTTTCGTTCTGCGTTCGAGATAGAAGTAGACATGGTGGAGCGGCGCTCATTTTCTTGCATTTGTGTTGTGTTAGAGTTAGTTGTGAGAGTTATATGAGAACACTCAATGGATTTCCGCTGCGCTGGTAGGCTGTATATAGTCTCAATTAATAGTAAACACAGTAGATCTATATGAAGAGAATCCGATGAATCATTATACACAGTGTGCGAATCTGTAAATGTAATTAACAGTTGTGATCATCGAGGAATGTGTCTCATACTTGGTCTCTGAGGTTGGAAAGGTGTCTCGTTGTGTGAAGTTATCTGTATTATTCGCGCTAGAGAGGTGTGTGTGTCCTTGGTTTAAATATAAGTCTGGTAATAAGATTCCATGCATCGCTAGAGACTAGAAGAACTAATTTAATATCTTATGGCTAGTTTTCTAAAGCCTAACGCGCACATCCATCACAAGAAGCAACATAATAAAGATCTACATAATAAGTTTCATGCAATCATAAGTAAATACTAATGGATCTAGCCGGACATATTATAAGGAAGTGAAGAACATAAATCAATCAAACAACACATTAGAACATTGGTATGTGTTTAAATACATCTAAGAGACCTTTTATCTTTAAAAACAAGTAAAAATAACAAAACGGACTTAAAAATGCAAATATATGCTTTTTTGCTAATGTGTTGTGCAGGACGGAATATCTAAGAAAGGACGAAAAACGAAGCCAAAACGACAAAACCGGACCACGGAAGGAAAAGCGTGAAGACAAGTCAAGTCAAAAAAAAGCTGAAAAAGTCAACCCAAGTCAACCCAGACAAATCAAAAGTCAACAAGTGAAGAAAAAAAAATAAGTTTGAGGGATTAATTTGCCAAATCCTAACTTGTTTAATGAAGAAATAAGAGTGAAAAGAAAGAGAAGGGCCCATTCTGCCAAATTTGGCTCAAAAGTTAAACCAAAGGGCAGAAAGCATGTCTCATAAGGTGTGCGCATAAGCCTTAATTAATACGAACTATCGTCGGATATCACAAGGGTGAGAGATGAGAGATTCACATAGAGTGCTCCACGTCACAGGAGCTGCTAGATATAGTAAATATGCCACACAGGCGGAATAGTTGATGTCTACGCAATGACAAAATCTGCTCAGAGTGTTGCCACAAGAGCCGCTCATAACTCCAGACACTATAGTGTGAATCCATCTCGAAGGATACGTCATATAATTACTTGTTTAACTCTCTCACTCATCAACACAGAATACCAAAATAATTCACTGTAACACTCTTCACACTATGAGTAAAATAAACTCGCCTGTGCCTCGCTGTACTCTCTTGATGATAAGTGTCTGAATCTGCTCAAGACAATACATAATAAGAGTAGATACCACCAAGACAACCAACGTATTCTGTGGTTCTGTGTCATATCATCTAAGCTTGTATAACAAGGTATCCTCTCCAAACCCTAAGATGTACTGCAGAACCTCCTACAGTTCTACTCTGATAGAACCCCTACCTCCAAATACTTTCACGTTGCAGACTTGCGATCGCAAATCGCTGCAAAAGATTCAACACACTACTCCCACACCACCAGTATGCCTCCCCTTCCTACTCAGCGATAACTAATAAGAACATTTTGACTGATCGCTGTAGTCTCAACAATAAGCTGCTAGCTAAAATTAGCGTGCTAAGCTTCTCGCTCCTCTCACCGCGCCTCCACACACCACCACACCCTATACATCCTCTTCTACACACTAATACATCACATAAAATGATATGACTGTGAGAATATACTATCCCTATGTACTCACTTACCGCATCCCCCAATCATCCTCCCCCCTAGATTGCACGCGCGTGTATATCCAGTGTGCTCTGATCAGTGTATCTCTAGATAAAACTATCCTACGACCTCTAACACATACACATCGTCCCATATCTAAATCACCAATTTCCGCTCAAAATAGTGATAGATACGTGAGGTGAAGCATAACGACTGAATAAAAGGAAGTTATACCTCATAGAAAAAAAAAGATATGAGTACTAAGTTCACGTATCAAAAATCATATTACACCTAAAATTATATATACATATTAATAACTATTTTACTATAAATAAAAAACACATCAAACCACATAAAATCATTTATATTAAATATTAAATCAAACTCACAATCAAACTATGCCTCATACCAACACTACTATACTGTCGTATAACTAAACAACATGCCGCACTCACACCCTTATAAATGATCTCATGTCTGTACAAAAGACCAGTTACTAAGCTCTATTAACATAATTTAACACTACATTCAATCACTCCATATAATAATTTAAATGTTTTGAAGTCAAGCTTGTATTCCTACTCTCTATCCTAGAATAAACTACATAATTGCTCAATTTTATTATCTAGATAGTTGCACTACTCAAACAACTGATAGGTGAATCACATAAAACAACTTAACTCATCATGTCATCTATCGTACTCAGCATCTTTGACATGTCCATTGTTAAGTGACTGTGTTTTTCGTATGATATAACGGAGCCTGGAACATCCCATTGCCTGTTGTGAATGTGAATCTGACGTCTACTATAATCTAAGAATTCACTGATGAGCTACTACTATCTCATACCATAACTGATAAGACGTGATAGATACAGAAAAACAGTTTTCCGCCTGTGTTGCATATAGAGAGCCGACGCTCGATGTTGTGTGCTCGTCCTCTGCCTACTCATGTGCGTTGCCAAGTGCTGCAGTGTACAATTGTGTTGTGTATCAACGCTCGCTCTCTTGAAGTTTTGATATCAGCAAGGTTGTTGGATCTCTATAGTTCAAATTTTAATGTGAGCATTTCATTGTTAGGTGTAGCTTTTAATTTTTTATTGTTTATGAAGGTGTGGACGTGTAGGAGTGGATTTGCATCGTGTTTTAAAAAGTTATGAGTGTTACGCACTTGTAGAATGGCTGTTTTATAGATAGTATAAAAGTGCACACGTCTCTCGTAAGTAATGTGGAGAGGGCGTGTATGTGGAGTAGTAAGGATATGTGTGATAAGACGGAGATATGGCTTCTCACTAATAAGGATGGCTAAGCTGAGTTCGCGTCTGAGTCTGTCAATTCGGTATATAGTGGGGCTTATGTAGAGGTGTCGTGGTCTTGTATGCTGATAGTGATTTGTAGATAGGGCTTTGTGTTGTGTGGTGATTATGAGTGTTTATTGTGTGAGTCGCTGTGTGTTAAGTAAAGTTGTGGTAGTTAGTTGTTCTTTACTCGCGCACATAACGATTCTTGTAAATAGAGAGTATAACTTGTGTGCGTGTGGAACATGTATGTACAGATGAAGATCACTCATATATTGGTTGTTCATGTTTTTGGTTGTAAAGCACTTGAGAGAAAATTGTAGTGCTTGATGTTGAGTGTTGTCGCAGAAGAAGAGTTGTATAAGAGTTCGTTTTTTTATACAAGCTCTTATTCAGTTTGCTAATGGTGATGTGATAGCTATTATATCATAAGAGTATCGCAGAGAGACAAGAAGAATATGTATACTTTGAAAGATGTCAACGTTGACTTTTTGAGTCGTGAGATGAAGAAGTTCATCGACCAATAAGTTCTTTATGTTGTGTACAGAGTGGTGCTGTGATCTAAGATGTTGACACGTAGAGACTCGCCATGTTGGTTGCAGATTGTGTTAATGTGACTATTGTGAATGTGTTTGTCTCTTTGATTTGTTTGGAGTGTCAGAGTAATACTCATGTTAGCGTGTGGTGAATAAGTGCGTTAGTTCACTAGTCTGTTCTGCATCTGTGTGTTGTATAGCCCGTGTTTTCTCTGTGTTTCGAGATTGTGTGGAGACTGTATTGGTTTGCTTCAGCGTGAGGAGACTATATTGGAGGAAAGCTAGCAAGGGATGAGCTTTTATGGACTTTTACTAGCTTATCCATAAGGATAAGCTAGAGCTAGTAGATAAGCTCATTTGAGCCTTTGTGCCTTTGTTTTGCTAAGGCAGCTTGTAAGTTCTTCATTTAATTTCCTTGTCTTAAAATTTCTTAGTTAGATCTGCTTATTTGCTTATTGCTTGCTTATTCTGCTTTCTAGTTAGCTTATTTGTGATTGTCTCAATCTAAATGTGATATTTGTTCATCTGTTTTTAGCATTAGGTACCTTAAATTTTAGTATTTCATAAACTGTCTTAATATCACTTAAAAACCAAAAATAAGTAGCTTAGCTTTTAGATTCTTAATTCTAGCTTAATTGATTTTGGATTTATGTTTGTTTGGGGACTATTTCTGCCAAGTCCCCAAACACTTATAACAACAAGGACGTGTGGTGCAAACTAAACACACACTTTGAGGGACCAATTTGGTCAAATCCCCAAACTTCACCCCTTTGTTCAAACTACTGTACATCCCCTTCGTTTGTTTCCCGCCAAACCACCATACCCCACCTCTGTCACCTCGTTTGACTTCCCACATACTCCAAACCTTTCACAATCCTTAACCCCACACCCACATGGGTTTAAAATCCACTGTGGCAATCCCCTTGCTTTCTATTGGGTATTGACTTCAACGGGTATGATTCTTTTTGAAGAAATTGAAGGCTAGGATCAAAGGATGCTGTCTCCCCTCTCACAAGTAACACAAGTAGCACAAGTTTGTGCTATAAAAGCAAGAAGACCAAGAAGGCAGCAGAAATGAAGTTTTCTCTTAGTTTTTAAAATTTTTAAAAGTTTATGTAATTTAAAAGTTTATGTAATTTAAATTCTGTTTAAGAATCCTTGTATTATGTTTTAAAAGTTTAATGAAAAGTTATTAAAGTTCTATCTAAATTCTGTCCAAAAAGCTATTTAAATTTTTGTTATTGATAAGCAAAAGGAAGCATGGTCTAAACCTGGAAGAGACCTTGGGTTTTAAGTGTTCAGAATCACAAAGGACTAGGGGTTAGGAATTAGTATTTAGAACCTTATTCATTTGGACTTCTGTAAGTTTTCTTTTTACCTCAGTTACTGTAGCATTGCTTATTGGCTTATTTCTAGCTTATTAATGTTCTTTTGTGCTTATTGTGCTCATTAATGCTTAAAGTATGCCTTTTAGTGCTTTTCATTTCATTTTCATGCAACTTGATTGAAATCTGTCAAAAAATAGATTAGGACTGTTCTAGCTTATTAGATTTAAAAAGTGCTTAATTGTTTTGCTTTTCACATTTTTATTGCTTAATATTGCTTACTTAGTAATAGTCTTTAAAATCTTAAGCTTAAACAGTTCTTGTGTGGTTTAAAAATCATTTTTAGAAATTAAGGGGGTGTTTGGGTTAAGTGTAAAAACGGGTCAAAACAAGTTTTGTATGGGTTGTTGTCAATTTGGTTGACTTTAGCTTAAGTATTAAGCTCATTTAAGTCTGTTTTTAAAAGTTTTTTAAGTTTGAAGAATGTTTTTCAAGGTTTTCTAAGTGACCATTTGAAACTGTGGTGTTTAAAAAAGCTACAAGAGCTTATTTCATAAGCCATTGTATACCTGAGTTTTAGTGTCAAAAAAAGTGTGTCATTGTGTGTCTAAACAAGCTAACAAAAACACCTTGAGTCATTTTGACTTGTTGAGTCAAACCAGCCAAAATTTCAAGTGTCATTTTTATAAAAGTAAAAAGCCCATTTTCATTCTCAAAATTCAGCAGGTTTATTAGTGTTTTAGGATCTAAAAAAGTGTGCACAAGTTCTTTCCTTGGTATTCTTTATCTGTTTTAACTTAGTTTTTTAATTTGAGCTTATTTGACAGCTTAAAATAAGCTGTCAAATTAAGCCCTTGTTTTAGCTTAATTCTCCCCTGGTGCTAGGGGTGAATTTTAAGCCCTCTTTTCTAGCTTTTTAGTTCACTTAAGCCCTAGCTTTTGGCTTATCTTAAGAGCCCATAAGCTCTTTGATAAGCCCTCTTTGTTTCTATCCTTAAAAAGCCCCTTTGATAGCTTATTTTTAAGCTCAAAGTAGCCCTCTTACTGTTTTTGCTTAGCTTAGTTTAAGGATTGCTCATTTTCATTCTAGCTTATTAAGTTTAACTCAGTTGCTTATTCTTGTCCTAAGTAGCTTATTTTGTTTGTGTAGTTAGTGTGTGAGTGATAAGCTGTGAGTGCTTATTTGCCCACTTTCTTTGCTTATTTTGTTAACAGTTAAGCCATTCTTAGCCTTCAGCTTATTTTAAGTGATTGTGTAGTTAAGCCCTTTTTCAGCTTATTTAGTTGTCACCATTGTAACTTCTTAGTGCTTATTTAGGTCAGGTTAAAAGCTTCTTTTAGCTTCGTCCTTTAAGCTTTAGCTTATTTGCCCAAAATGTCCAATGACTTAGCCACTTTGAGCCTTTAAGCTTACTTTAAGCTGCTGTCGACTTTAAAAGCTCTTTTTAAGCTTATTTATAAGTTTTTAAAAAATGTTGTAGTTTTAAAAAGTGTTAAGCTCTAGGAGCTTAACAACTTTGGTTCACAAAGTTTTTCCAAAAAAAAAGGGGAAAGACAAGGGGTGACCCGGGTGAGCAAGACTCGAACCCGAGCCTCTACCCTCGATACATCCCCTCTTTATAACCCTCACTTACCGCTGCGCCCTTGGGACTTTTTCATTAAAGTCCCAAGTGGTTTAATACTTAACCACGTTTTCACCCTTTTAGTCTATAAGCTGTTTACAGCTTATTTCGGGCTTATTTATAAGCAAACTTTTGATTTCTTATTTTTCGTAGGGTAGTTATAGTATAAAGTAATTTTGGTAAAATTTTTAGAATTTTTAAAAGTCGTTTAGTATTTTTTATAATTTAATTAGTTAAAAGTTTAAAAAATTCATAAAAAATACAAAAATTATTAAAAAAATATTTTTCTTTTTAGAAAAATTTCCTTTTATTCATAAAGGTTTGTAGGAAAAAATACGAAAAATTTTCGTAGGGTCATTTTTGTAAACTTTTGATTTTTAAAGAACGAGGTCGGGTGGAGTTTTTTCTTGACTCTTTATTTTTGGGTCAAACGACCTCCTGTTTTCTAGTCCTATTCTTTTTCATTCTTCGTTATTAGTTCCCTAGAGTAGTACTTAGAAGGTGAGAACTTTCCTAGTATGGTAATATTGAAGAATTTTAGGTTATTGACCCTTTGTTCTGATTCGTGCACTCGTTTTCTAGCTTAATTACATAATTTTTAGTTTTTCTTAATCGTTTTTTGTTTGTTCTTGTTTAATTTTAGCTTTCCACACTCTCAAAATCATTTTCTCATCTTTCAAACTCCAATCTTCCGACCGTATCGACTTTCCATCACATCCTCGTAGGGGTTAACTACCCGGGAACATTCTATACCTGCTCCCGGATTTTATGGTATTTGGTGATTGTTGTTTTTTTTATTAGACTTTATATATATTATATATATTTTAGTTTGATTAAGCACAAATCAATTTTTGGCGCCGTTGCCGGGGAGGTTGTGAAGCCGTTTATCGTTCAGTTTGTCAAGAAGTGTTTGAATCTGTGAATATTATCTAAAAAAAAAACCAAAAAGTACAAAAATATTTTCATTTTCTTTTTAGTATAATTATCATTTAAAAACTAAAAAAAAAAGAGAAAACCAAAAATATAAAAACATTGTCTTTAATTATCAATAAAATTCACAAATTGGTAAAATGCCAAAATATAATATTCTCAATTGAGGTATTATCATAATAACTTCCGATGAACTTTGTGGTTCCCAATTCGAACGAAAGATTTAAAAACTTGTCTTTTGTGTCACTTGTGAGGTACGGTTCACCTTTTAAAAGATAAACAAACTCTAAGAGGGGTATAAGGCGGGTTGTTCCTAGGAACTACGACCCTAAAGGAAAAAGGTTTTTAATAGCTTCGCGCTTTCCTATTCCTCCGCTCCTTTGTGCGTTTTTCTTTTCGAAGAGTTACCGAGAAGCTTGTTGATTATTAGGTTTAAGTTGTCTTCTTCGTTGTCCGTTATTAAAATAAATTGTGAATTTACCTTTGATAAACCAAAAACCAAAAAAAATTAGTGTAAATTTTTCTTCTTAGTGTATGCACACTCGTTCCCAAACTCGTAATCTTCATAATCAACAACACCAGGCCCCACCTCCTGTTGTTGAACCGTTTAATCTTGAAGAACCACTTGAAAATCCACCTCCTCCCCCACCTCCAATGGATGATCAACGTACTATGGCTCAATTGCTCGAAGCACCCACCGAGGGGTACGAAGATGCAATTGTAGTTCCTGAAATCAATGCTAACTTTGAGTTGAAGCATGGTTTAATCAACCTCGTTCAAAACAAGCAATTCTTCGGACATGACAAAGAAGATCCTCATGCCCACATCCGATATTTCAACAAGATCACTTCTACGATGAAGTTCCCGAACGTCCCGAGTACGTCGGTAAAGCTTATGCTTTTCCCATTTTCCCTCGAGGGTGCAGCCCGGATTTGGCTTGAAAAAGAACCCCCTCGATCGATTCAAACATGGGATGATCTTGTTTCAAAATTCATCAACAAATTTTTCCCTCCTTCTAAAACCACAAATCTTCGAAATGAAATCACGAGATTTCAACAAAGATTTGATGAGACGTTTTATGAAGCATGGGATAGATTTAACGATCTTCTTCGGGCATGTCCACATCATGGATTTTCTGAGTTGCATCAACTTGATACATTCTATAATGCCTTGAACTCTAACGATCAAGATTCGTTAAATTCCGCCGTCGGTGGCAACTTTTTGGACAAAATGCCTCGTGATTGCCTTAGAATCATTGAAAGCAAGTCCAAAGTTCGTAATTCACGCAACAAACCCGTTGTTGCCAAAGTGAGTGCGAGCACTTCCACCCCCGGAATCTCTTCCGAAGTTGCTGAGTTAAAAGAAATGGTGAAAGCTTTACTCCTTGACAAGAAAAATCAATCTCCCGCTCCTACTCCTGTCAAAGCGGTTGAGGAAAGTTGTGTTACTTGCGGTGGTGCTCATTCCTACCAAACTTGTCCAGCCACTTCTGGCAATGTTTATCGAGATAATATCCAAGAATATGTCTCTCAAGCAGCCGCAGCTAACTTCAACCAAGGAAACACCGGTTATCGAGCCCCGATTTCAAATCAAATTCGACCACCCGGTTTTCCTCCCGTTCAAAACAATCATAGCAAATCAGAGGAACAATCATAATCCTCGTTACAACCAAAACCGAGGGAATTTCAATCAAGCTCCAGCTTACCAATCCCCGGTTCATCAAGGTCAAGTCTATCGACCTCAGGTTGTTCAACCTCCTGCTTATCAAGCTCCCGCCTATCAAGCTCCAGCTCCTCAAAATCAAGGCGTATCAAAGGAAGATTTCCATAGCTACGTAAAAGCTAATGATGCTGTGATGAGGAACATGCAAACTCAAGGTCAAAAGACATGTCAAAATCAATGAACAACTTGGCGTACTTCAAATCAAAGACTAAATGGTATGCTAGGTAACTTCATCAAGATGAATACCGCCTCTACTTCGGGAACTCTTCCTAGTAACACCGTTACTAACCCGAAAGAGGATTTAAAAGGTATTACCACTCGAAGTGGTGTAGCTTACAAGGGACCCACGATTCCTATTACTTCTTCTTCTCCTAAAGTAATGGAACGTGATACCGAGGTCACAAAGGACACGATGCATCCTACTAATAACGGAAGCACCGAAGACGTCCCACCTCCGGTTGTCCCTATTGTCCATCATGAATCAATCTCTGAACCCGCAAATGCTCCAGTTAGTGCTTCAAGGCCTAACCAAAAAGCATCAATTCCATTTCCTTCAAGAAGAAATGATGAAAGACGTCGTGAGAAAGCTAACGACCAAATTGAGAAATTCTATGAAATCTTTCGGGATTTGAGTTTCGAAATTAGCTTTACGGATGCCTTGATGCTCATGCAAAATTCGCCTCGACTCTAAAACCCTTTAGTCGTAAACAATGAAAAGTTGGAGTGAAATGGCTTAGAACCCCATTGAATGAGAATTGCTCAGCAGTCATCCTAAACAAGTTACCAAAGAAACTCGGAGACCCTGGCCGATTTCTTATTCCATGTGAATTTTTCGGGATTAATACATGCAACGCCTTGGCCAATCTTGGCGCAAGCATTAATCTTATGCCAAATTTCGTTGGAAAAAAACTCTCTCTCTTCCGAACTAACCCCGACTTGCATGACGCTTGAGTTAGCGGACCGTTCAATCTCTGAACCAATTCGGTATCGCTGAAGACGTCTATGTGACGGTGGGAAAGTTCCAATTTCCTGCAGATTTCAGACGAACGATTTGAGCCAGACCCCCGAGACCTCTAATTCTGCGGAGGAGTTTTTCTCAAAGACAAGTCGTGCATTAATCGATGTATACGAGGGCGAGATAACCCTTCGTGTTGGCAGAGAGGCCATTACATTCAATCTGGACCAAACTTCGAGGTACACGGCTGATTACAATCATATGACGGCAAACCGAATTGACGTCATTGATATGGCTTGTGAAGAATACTCTCAAGAAGTTCTTGGTTTCTCAAATGTGATCTCGAGTGGCAATCCCACTCCTTACTATGATCCAATCGTCTCTACTTCTTCTCCAACTTTAACTCCATTCGGGGACAGTGACTTTCTCCTTTTCGAAGAAGCCGACTCTTTTCTTGCTTTAGAGGATGATCCAACTTCACCGGAAGTTGATCCAACTTATTATGACCCTGAAGGGGACATACTTCTCCTCGAAGCAATTCTCAATAGTGAACCACTCCCACCTCTCCAAGGAAATTATTTTCCAGACACTCGAAAAGATCTTAAGATTTGTGAAGCAAACCATGAAAATTCTTCAGTTAATGAGCCCCCTGAGGTTGAACTCAAGGACTTGCCACCTCATTTGGAATATGCATTTTTGGAGGGTGACGATAAGTTACCCGTCATAATTGCAAAAGACTTGAAAAATGAGGAAAAGGCAGCTCTAATCGAGGTTCTTAAGTCCCACAAGCGAGCCATCGCTTGGAAACTTTCTGATATCAAGGGTATCAACCCAGAGTTTTGTACACACAAAATTCTTCATTGGAATGAGGACCACGAACGCTACGGTTTCAGCATTCAAAGACGAAAAACCCCAAAATACTACACTCAATCAAGAAATAAGTTGAAAAACTTCATGACGCCGGAATGAATTATCCGATCTCTTACAGTCCATGGGTAAGCCCGTGCATTGTTTACAAAAAAAGAGGTGCATGACCGTTGTGAAAAATGATGAAAAAGACATATACCGTACTCCGATTGTCACAGGGTGGAGAGTGTGCATCGACTATAGAAAGTTGAATGAGGCTACCCGAAAGGACCACTTCCCACTTCCCTTCATAGACCAAATGCTCGAAAGACTCTCGGAAACCAATTCTATTGTTTCCTCGATGGCTTTTCGGGTAATTTCTAGATTCCATATACACAAAAGATCAAGAAAGACAACCTTTTACTTGCCCATTAATACGGAACATTTTGCCTATCGACGATGCCTTTTGTGCTATGCAATGCACCCGGCACGTTCCAACGATGTATGATGGCGAATCTACCATGACATGAACGAGAAAACGATGGAGTGTTTTTATGGATGACTTACAGTCTTCGGGATTCTTCTCTATATCCTTTCCCATTTGGAAAAATCCATAAAACGGTGTGAAGACACCAATTTGGTCCTCAACTGGGAGAAAAGCCATTTCATGGTAAAAGAAGGCATTGTTCTCGGACACAAAATCTCTAAATCAGGAATTGAGGTCGATCGAGCTAAAGTTGACGTTATCGCCAAGCTCCCTCACCCAACTACTGTGAAAGGTGTCCGAAGTTTTCTTGGGCACGCCGGTTTTTACCGACGATTCATACAAGACTTCTCAAAGATAGCCCGCCCAATGACTCACCTGCTTGAAAAAGAGACTCCATTTTTCTTCTCAAAAGAGTGTATCGAATCCTTTAATACACTTAAAAGAAAATTGACTGAAGGCACAGATTTTTATTGCTCCGACTGGACTTTGCCTTTCGAACTAAAGTGTGATGCCAAGCGATTTTGCAATTGGCAGTCCTATGGCAACGAAATAACAAGCATTTTCAAACCAATTCATAAGCCGCAAAACCATGACTGAAAGCCAACACACTACACTACGACCGAAAAAGAATTACTTGCCATAGTGTACGCTTTTTTGAGAAATTTCGGTCATAATCTTGTTTTGTCTAAGACAATAGTGGATACCGACCATTTTGCTAAAAAGTATCTCTTCGCTAAGAAAGAAGCTAAGCCCAAGACGATGCGGTGGATTCTTCTGCTCCAAGAATTTGATGTTATCATCCGTACAAAAAAGAAGCAAAAATCTGCCGCCGATCATCTTTCCAGACCTTTAGAACCCTCACAAGATAAACTCGAGAACAAGGAAATTCACTGAAAGATACCCTCTCGAAACTCTTGGATCGATTGCTCTATCGGGTTGATAGTACCCCATGGTTTTAGGCAGATTTTCGCAGAACAACCAATGCGGGAAATTTCATTGTCAAGGGAATGTCATCCCAACAGCAAAACAAGTTATTCAAAGATGTCAAACACACTTTGGGATGACCCCTTCTGTTCAAAATCTGTGTGGACCAAGATGATCCGGCGGTGTGTCACGGCAAAAAGCTCTCGACATTCATCGAAGCTTGCCACAATGGACCCACCGGGGACATCTTTTGCAAACTCACCGCCAAAATGGTCTTTGAAGCCGGATTTCTTTGCCTTCAATATAAAAGTGCCCACAGTTGGTTAAAACTTGTGACTACGTGCCACGAAAAAGGAAAATTTGTCACAAGGGATGAGATGCCTCAAAATTCCATCCAAGTTTGTGAAATCTTTGACGTTTGGGGCATCGACTTCATGGGACCCTTCCCATCTTCTAAAGGCAACAAATACATACTCGTGGCGGTCGACTATCTGTCAAAATGGGTTGAAGCAAAAGCGCTCCCCACCAACGACGCCCGAGTAGTTTGCAAATTTCTTAAATCTCTCTTTGCCAGATTTGGTGCTCCCCCGGCCTCATCAGTGATCGAGGAACACATTTTGCAATGACCAATTTGCAAATGAGGGGGGGGTAGGTCTGCTTAATAGGAGTCCACTACATCGACTCAGCCACCGCGTATCACCCCCAGACAAGTGGGCAGGTTGAAGTATCGAATCGTGGTTTAAAAAGAATTCTTGAAAGGACAGTGGGCGAAAATCGTGCCTCTTGGTCGGACAAACTGGATGACGCTCTCTGGGCCTTCCGTACAGCGTACAAAACACCCATCGGGTGTACTCCGTACAAGCTTGTATATGGAAAGGCATGTCATCTGCCGATTGAGTTGGAGCACAAAGCTTACTGGGCCCTTAAAAATGCAAACTTTGATCTTCAAACAGCGGGTGATCAACGCAAAGTTCAACTCAATGAATTAAGTGAACTGCGTGATCAAGCCTATGAAAATTCTTTGATCTACAAAGAGAAAACTAAGAGAATTCATGACGCAAAGATCAAAACACGTTTTCAACATCGTGAACAAATGTCCTCCTCATTCACTCAAGATGAAATTTTTCTCGGCAAATTGAATCCCTTGTCATGACCATTTACCATTGTTTTAAATTCTTCCGATGGCAACCGTGATTTATCTCAGAACTCCGGGCCAAACTTCAAAGTAAATGGTCATCGTCTCAAGCACTACTTTGGAGGTGATATCCCTGCTATGGATATCCCGGACCTCCAAACCTTCCCTAAGGACAACTAAATTCAGGGAATTGGGGTTATTCCCCCCCAAGCTTAGTGACCCTAAACAAGCGCTTGTGGGAGCACCCCATGCTTATCCTAGTTTATCATATAGTATATGCTAGCGAGTAATGAATAAGTGTGTAGTTGTTTGAGGAGCTGCCTCATTCCTTTTCCATGTGTTTGTTTGTGCCAGTATTGTCCAGATTTCCTGGATTTTTGAATCCTCATCTGCTATTGTCCTTCGATCAAGACTTTACACAATCCTCAGCTTCAATTGGGAATCCCGATATCCTAATCTTATCGACTAACGTTTATCTTTAAACATACTTCATAAACGGCTTAGGATTTACGTAAAAACCCTTCGTAAAACATTGAGGACAATGTTTCATTCTAGTATGAGAGGATACTACGATTGATTTTTGCCTGCAGCCGTTGTTATCACGTAATCCCGTTTTTACCACCAAAATTTCTAAAAAATGAAAAAATTTAAAAATTTTCAAAAATAAAATAAGTGTTTTGTCACAATTTTGACTTTCCTGCTGGGTAGAATAAGAATAAATTTGACTCCGATCTGAGCGTGTTTGATGCTCTAGCTTGTCCTTAAACTTTAGACAAAGCTTTCGCGAATATCGCGAAGAAATGAAAAATGATAGTGTTAAGAAGTAGAGTTGGGATGCTAAACAAGGATTATTTGGAAATCTTAAGAGCTCATGTGTGTAATTTGTTGCTTTTTCTCCCATAAGATTCTAACCTGATTAATATACGTGCTACTTTTGGAAATTAAACTTAAATCAATAATTTTTATGTATATAGCAAAAACTTTAGACTTAGTTCAAATTTACACTTGAATTTTTCAAAAAGACGTTTTCCCAATATAAAAAATAAAAAAATTAAAAAAAATGATGAAAAATACAAAAATATAATAAATATAAACTGTGGGTTGATAAAAGTTTGTTGTATCTTGCCGCTACATGATGAAAAATGAAAAAAATATAATAAATATAAACTGTGGGCTGATAAAAGTTTGCTGCATCTTGCCGGCTCACAACCGATGTTGCAGCCTTCTAAAAAGTCGAGGGTTACAATTGCATAAATGTTTAATATTAAGTGTGAATTAATAAATAAAAGATCTCTTTTTGTTAAATTCAAATATGCTTTTGAACTTTGGCTATTCTATTTTATAAGCTATGTATATACGGAAAACCTGAGAGTTTTTGAAACCTAAGGTCCGTGAGTCCCGATACTAGTCTCTGTGGGGTGTCAAAAGCCTGGTCACTTAACCGCAAGGTTGGGATGTGCTGAGACGAAAGTCGTGATCTCGCCTTCAAACTCATTATTCTCGGGTGGAACGTGAAACATAGAATTTTGCAAAACATTGATCCATGGTTGAAATTCAAAATAGCACATACACTTAAGATATAATAATTATCGGGAGTGAAAAGTTTACAAGTTGCAAATATGAGTAGTGTTAGCATCTTAACTCATAATTAACGGTGATTTTGTTTTAAGCTTGGTTTGGAATAAGTGAAAAGTCGGGGACGATGAATTTATCCTTTTTGGGGCATTCTCGGATTGAAATGCATCTTGTTCTATGATCCCTAAAAGTTATAAAATAACGAAAGTCAAACGTTCTAGTTAGTTGCTTAATATGAAAACTACAAAAAAATGAGAAAAATGAAAAATACAAAAATATGTGTAGGAATAAGTGTATATATTTAAAAAATGGTAAAGACAGGGCTTTTCAAAACTTATGAGTCTTTAATTCTCTTGACGAACACTTAGCTACTTTTTGAGGTTATTAGTCGAGGGGATCGAGATTCTTAGTTTTCTAAGTGCTTACTTCATAGCATTGCGTGAGGACACACCAATGTCTTAGTATGGGGGATTTTGGTATGCGTTTAATTACACATACCTTTCACCATTAAAATCGGACTTAAATGACCAAAAACGTACCAAAAATACATTGTATTTGTATGTTTTTATTTATATTGTGCAGGAAACGGATATCTGAGAAAAGGACAAAAAATCAAGCAAAAACGGATAAAACCGAGCACGGAATGGAAAAGCATGGAAAAGCCAAAGTCAAATCGAAGCCAAAGTTAACCCCGACAAAGTCAAAGCCAAGAAGTCATCAAGTCAAAGAAAATACAACTTTAGGGACCAAATTTGCCAAATCCTAAAGTTGTATTACAAGGATAAAAGATACAAGGACTGAAGTTGTAATCATGTCATACATAACTTTAGGGGGGCATTTCTGCCAAACCCCTAAAGTTATATAACAAAAGGACCATGCATGATATAACCCTTGGGGGCTAATTCTGGCTAACCCCTAAACTTATAACACCACATGGACTAACTTTGCAAAACCTCAATATACTTTGAGGGGGGCATTTCTGCCATCCCCCAAAGTTTTCACACCACATGGACTTAAGTTACAATTTAACTTATAACTTTGAGGGGTCATTTATGTTATTTACCCAAACTTCACCCCTGTTACACACACTCCCGTTATAACAAATTTTCTCGCCCAAACCAAACTCCACTATTCACGTTTCCCTGTCCCTCCTCCTCTACCACTGTTCACCTCCATCCAAAAATGTCACCTTCCCACTCACCCCACACCCATAAACCAACAAGGACACCTTGGCAATCCCCAACTCCCTTATTCGGCAAAAGAAAATGACAAGAAATCAATGGTCAAGATTAATTTGCTTGTTGGCAACTCAAAATGGACGGCATGGATGGTGATTATGGCTCACTCACACAACAAACACACAAGCTGAAGTCTCTCTACAAAGAAACACAGGCCAAGACCTAGAATCTTCCTGGTTCTTGTATAAATAGGGCATTTGTAAGCCCTTGTGGCATATGTAGTTTTTTAACCTAGTTTAGTTTCAGTTAGTTTTATGCACTTTTAAATTCCCAAGTATTGTAATTTTTTTAAGTTAATAAAAAATTAAGTTTTTAAGTAAAAAGTCTAAGTTTAAATCCCTTTGTTTTCTTATTGTCTTAATGTATCTCAAAGTTGTTTTAAGCTCTCATTTAGGCATTTAATCAACCTGTTTTAACAAAAAGCCACTTAAGTATATAAAGTATTAAGAAAATTTATAAAAACCAAAAAAAATCCTCCCCTCAAAAGTACCTCAGCTTAAACTGGATGATAAGCTAATTGTGGAAGAGCTTATAAGACCCTACTAGCTTGTTTTATACAAGCTAGAGCTTGTAGAATCTTTTTATCACCCTTGTTTTGAGCAAAGGGTATTGTAAGTCCTTATTTACATTTTTGCTTATTTACTGTAGCAACTGCTTATTACTGCTTATTTTGCTGTTCTTTCTGCTTATTTATGCTTTGTTGTGCTTATTTGTTCTTTGTTAATGCTTTAATGTTCTTTGTTTAAGTTTTTGCTCATATCTGTCATTTATGTGCTCATATTGCTTATTGCTTATTTGATTAAATTAGTGCTTATCTTTGTTCTAAGTTTGCTTATTTTAACTTAAATGTGCTTATTTGTCTGCTGTTTTAACAAACTTCTGCTTAATTCTTTCAAAAACAGTCTAAAAAATTGATTTCAAGAATTAAGGGAGTGTTTGGGATAGTGGGTTAAACTGGGTCAGTTTTGGTTAAAAGTCCATTTGGGTCCCCTTGTCAACTTTTACAAGCTTATTTTAGTAGTCTTTAACAGTTATTTTTAAAGTTTTAAAGTTGGAAGTCAGTCTTTAGGTTAAGTCTAAAAAGTGGTTAAAACTGTTGGTGGCAAAACTGCCATAAGAGCTTATTAGGCTAGGGTTGCTAATAGGCTTGAATCTGTTGAATTTTAGAGGTATACATCAGCTTATTTGTTTATAAATTGATTAAACACCTTTTGTTGTGTTAAACATATGCCCTTTTGAGTCTTATATGCAGTAGTAGAGAAGTGAAGAAAGTATGCATTTGCATTTGTGTTTCAAGCAAAACCTGTTAAGTCTAAGTTCATAAAACAAGAAGTTTATTTTTCAATTGCTAATCAAGATAAGCTAGAGTAGGGTTTGATTTTCTTACACAAAGTAGTTTAGTAGGTAATTTAATCCTGTTTGAGCTTAGTTTTCAGATATGAGCTTATTTGATTGCTTTTAATTAGGCCTGCATTTTGCCAATTGTTACTTGAAGGAAAACCAAAAAGGTGCCTTGGTGCAAAACCCGTTTTTCTCACCCCTTTTTCTTGCTTATTTGTTAGTAAAACCCTAGGTTTCTTTGCTTTTCTAGAACGTCTCTAAGTAACTCTTTAAGCTTCTATAAGTCAAAAAGCCAAAAACCTCTCTAGGTAGCTTATTTTTAAGCTTAAAAAGTGCCTTTTGGGCTTTTCACCTAACAGTACTAACTCCAAGTTAGTACTACTAAGGCATTTTCGCTTATTGAAGCTTATTAGCTTCTTATTTCTGCTTATTTAGGATTAGCCTATCTTTTTAGAGTAGATTAAGCTCACTTCAGCTTATTATCTTTAGTTTAGAGCTTATTTAAACTTACTTGCCTTTTTAGATTAAATTTTAAGTGTTTAGTAGTTTGTTTTGCTTATTTGCCATTCAAGCTTGTTTTAGTTGCTGATTTATGTTCTTAAGTGCTTATTAGATACTGCTTATTGTCTACCTTAGCTTATACTAAGTTTTCCTTTGCTTATTTGCCTAAAATAGCCAAACAGTTAAGCTAGTGTAGTGAACCTTAGGACTTAGTGTAAATTTAGCTTAACTGCCATCTTGTTTGTGCTTATTTCATGCTTATTTGCAAGTTATAAAAAAAATTCTTTTTTTTAAATTGCTTATTGTTAGCTTTTTCAAAAAGTTAGAAAAAAATGAGAAATAAAAGTGTTGGGATTAGGGGAGACCTCGAGTGAGCAAGACTCGAACTTGGGACCTCAACCCCAT
>BQNB010014373.1:0-75237 GCA_026074375.1 Tanacetum coccineum
TACCGTTTGTAAGATATTTTATTTTTAAAAAAAAGGTGGAAAGTGGGTTTTTTTATTTTTGATGAAAAAATAGATGGTTGAGATTGATTAATTGGATCTATGACAAATAATGAGTTTATGTTGATCTTAACTCAAGTAAGGTCAAGTTCTATTGCACAATTGTCTATGCTAGTAATAATGGGAATGAAAGAAGGTTGTTATGGAATGAATTAGCTCATCATAAGCATATAGCTGGTCAATGGCCATGGTTACTAATGGGGGATTTCAATGTCAATATGGATGTCTCTGAACATTCTGCAGGAGGGGCTAATAGAACTTTGGATATGCAAGATTTTAGAGACACAATGAACTCTATTGAAGTAGATGATATATGTAGTACTGTGTTTCAATTCACTTGGACTAAATCACTTAAAAATCCGAACTGTACCACATTAAATAAGCTGGACAGAATTACGATCAATGAAGAATTTTTGCTGAAGTTTCCAAAAGCTTTTGGTGTATTCCTCCCTTATCTTATTTAAAACCGTAGTCCTGTAGTTTTGATTATTAAAGATAGAGCTCCTAAGAAGAAGAAGGCTTTTAGATTTTCAAACTTCATAACCAGGAAGGAGGAATTCATGTTGACTGTCAAAAAGAAATGGGAAGAGAATATCCAAGGCACCTACATGTATCAGTTTGTCAAAAAACTCAAAAGGCTCAAGCATCCTTTGAATAATCTAAGCTGGAATAAAGGGAATGTTTTCAATAACGTGTTTAATCTCAAAGAAAAATTGAAAAGCTGCCAAGAAAACATTGACAAGAATCCTCATGACAAGATGATGAAGAAACTTGCAGTTGATACTTTGAATGAGTATTCTGAAGCTGTCAAACATGAAATCAGTCTGTTGAAGCAAAAAAGAAAAGATTAATTGGATGAGAAATGGGGACAAAAACTCAGCCTATTTTCATAGAATTCTTAAAGCTAGAAGAAATAAAAGTATAGTAGAAAGTATTTGTGATGATAAAGGTAATAGGTTTGAAGGGGAGCAGGTTGCTGATCAATTTGTGAAGCATTTTGAAAGTTTCTTGGGAAGTTCAAGACCTGTGACCACTCTTAACAATGACATTTTCATAAACACTCTTTCTGTTGAAGAAGCTGAGGTAATAGTGAGAGAAGTTAATGATAAGGAGATTAAAGAGGCTCTTTTTGACATTGATGGGGATAAAGTTTCAGGTCCTGATGGATATTCCTCTGAATTTTTTAAAAAGGCTTGGGAAGTTATTGGAAAAGATTTTTTCTATGTTATGAAAGAATTTTTCAGTAGTGGTAAGCTGCTTGGTGAAATAAATGCTACCATCATTGCCCTTATTCCAAAAGTCAATACTTCACATAAAGTCTCTGAATTCAGGCCTATTACTTGTTGCAACGTCCTGTACAAATGTATTAACAATATTCTTACAAGCAAGATAAAAAAGTGGTCTTGATAAAATTGTGCATATTAACTAAAGTGTTTTCATACCAGGAAGACACATACAAGATAACATTTTGATTGCTCAGGAGTTGTTAAGAGGGTACAACAGAATAAATGGTCCTAGAAGATGTTCTATGCAAATTGATATTCAAAAGGCATATGATACTGTCAACTGGAGCTTTATGGAAAAAACCTTGTTTGGATTTGGATTTCACAGAACTATGATTAACTGGATTATGCAATGCATCACATCTTCCAAGTTCTCTATATATCTAAATGGGGAAACTCATGGGTATTTTAAAGGTGGGAGGGGTCTCAGACAAGGAGATCTTATATCTCCTTATTTGTTTACTTTGGTTATGGAGGTGTTTAATTTGATCATGAAGAAGAATATTGCTGCAAGTAGTGAGTTTGGGTATCATTTTGGATGCAAGGAATTAAAACTGCCACACATTTGCTTTGTTGATGATCTCTTAGTCCTTTGCAAAGGGAATAAAGAATCCCTCTTGGTCATTAAGCAATCTTTTAAGGAATTTGGTCAAATGTCAGGATTAACTGCAAACCTTGGCAAAAGTATTATTTTCTTTGGGAGTATTAAGGAAGAGGTGAAACAGGATTTATTGCAAATTCTTCCTTTTAAATGTGGAAAACTTCATGCGAGATATATGGGAGTTCCTCTTCTGGCAAAAAAGCTCAGTGTTCAAGACTGCAAGATCTTGATTGATAAAGTTGAAGACAAGATTAATTGTTGGAAGAACAAGAGTTTATCATATGCTGGGAGGATTTAGCTGATAGCATCTGTATTATCATCTATGTAGTTATATTGGGCTTCTGTTTATATTCTTCTTAATACAGTGATTAATGAGTTTGATAAGCTGTTTAAGAAGTTTTTGTGGAATGCTGGTGACTCAGCAACTGGCAAAGCCAGAGTTGCCTGGAAAATTATATGCAGACCTAAAGAGCAAGGTGGATTAGGTATTAAACCTTTGGGTAAGTAGAATGAAGTTCTTCTTGTCAGGCAATTTTGGAAGATTTTGGATAATAAAAAGTCTCATTGGGCTGAATGAGTCAATATAGTAAAATTAAAAAACAAGAGTGTTTGGACTGTGCAAGTGGAGAGTAATGATAGTTGGGGATGAAAAACAATGATGCATATTAGAGACAAAATTAAAGATCATGTGTTGTATGAAGTTGGTAAGGGAAACAAAATTTTCATTTGGTATGATAAATGGAACTCTTTTGGGACTCTTGGGGATGTTGTCTCTCAAAGGGATCTATATGATGCAAGGTTGCCAATGGATGCTAAAGTCTCTGATCTTATAAGTGACAATATGTGGAAGTGGCCTAGAGACTGGTTGAGTAAATTCCTAGTGCTGTAAAATATTATGAATCCTCCAAGTCTAACTAAGAAAGAGGATAAGGTTGTCTAGGTCACTAATGCTGGACAAAAAGTGTGCTTCTCAACTAGGCAAGCTTGGTTTGATATGAGAAAGTCTTTGCCTGCTGTAGAATGGAAAAACAGTTATCTGGTTCAATCAGCTTATTCCTAAACATGGATTTATTCTATGGCTAGCTATTCAAAAGAGATTACTCACTCAGGACAGGATGGCAAAATGGAATAAAGGAGGAAAAATGTTATGTGGTCTATGCAACACTATAAGGGATTCACATGATCATCTATTTTTTCATTGTGATTTTGCTAATAAAGTTTGGAAGGATGTTATTAAGATGTCCTACAAGTTTGGGAATCATAATCAGCTAGATGAGTTATGCAATGAGTTGGGAAGAAGAACCATGGTGAGTAAATTTGGGAATGTAGTGGATAAGCTTCTTTTAGCAGCTACTGTATATTATATTTGGCAAGAGAGGAATAAGAGGATTTTTAAAGCTGAAAAGAGATCAGTGGATGCTGTAAGCAAGCTTATAAAAGACTGTGTGAAAAGCAAGCTCATGAGTATTCAAGTCAAGAAGTCCAAATGTGTTCTAAACTTGTGCAGAAAGTGGGATCTAAGATGGAACAATGGTGGATTAATTGCTGCTGAATGAAGATGAATGTTGGTTTCTACATGAGATATCATAGTTTTAGCTGAATAAGTTTCTCTGCTCTAGTTAAAGAGTGTTTGGGAAACTGTTTTATGGAATTTTGATTGGTGTTTCTTATAAGGACTGCTACATTGTGGAAGTAGTATGCTAGATATGGCTTGAATATCTAGTAGCAGACTTGTAAGAAACATGCAAATGGCCTAATATCTTGATGATAAGAACCTTTCCTTGTCATAATCCTACTGTGTCAATGAAGGTTCATTGACTAGTGTGTTGTATAAACATTGTTAAAGGCTTCACTTATCATCATAAGGAAGGTTTCCTGCTTAGGTTGTAGGCCAACTTGGTGATGCCATGTCTGTTGATCCAAGCTGTTGGGTAACAGTCATGGAAATGTAGCCAAGTGGGATTGTTTCCTTGAGCAACTCCTAGCCATTTTGTGATGCCAACAATGGAAATGTAGCAATTTGGTGGTGGATATCAGTGAGAACATGAGTTTTATCCTTCCCCTTGTGACGCCTCTTATAAGAGCCTCTATGCTAAAGTTTGGGATCCTTTGACATAGGTAGGGTGTTTGTAGGGGGAAATGTAGCAAGGGGAGGGAGTTTCTTCATGGTTGCATAGTTTGGTTCTAGGTTATACTAACTTGAGAAATTCAGATTGGATGAATGAGATGTTAGTCTGTATGTTCTGGTTTTGTTAGAACATAATGTTGTTTGATATCCTTGTATAACTAGGATGTCTGTTGTATTTTCATTTGTATCAAGGATTGGGCATGTCCAATTCCTTTATAAGTTTTGTACACATATCTTATTGGTAATATAATTCACCTTTTACAAAAAAAAAAAAGATCCGCGCACTCAAGGGCGGAGCTACTTGAAGACTAGACAGGGTGGTGTCCCTCCTAGAACTTCTTGTAGTATATGTACTTTCTATGCTTTTTATATGTAAAAAATTATAGTTTAGCCTTTGGCCCTCCCATTATACAAGGATTGCATCGATGACCCTCCAAAAATATTTGGTGTAGTTCCACCACTGTGCCCACCCAACCTACCACCACCTAACTACCACCACAACTAAGATCTGCCCACCCCCACCACCACTAAGATCCGCCCATCCAACTATCACTGTCTTTTTCAACATTTCTACTTTTGTTATGATCCCACGACTCACCTTTCACCAATCTTAGTACTCTAGTCTACCAACACGTTTCATGTATTATGGACTCCATTAGCAAGTTTAGATGATGATTAATTTCTTAAAGAGTCAAAGTTTAGTCTAAATCCTATGATGTAATTTTTTGGATGTTCAATGTCCATTCAAAACCCAGGCAAAACCATTAGGAATAGCATATTCTTGGTTGCACTATTTGGGAAGATTTATTTTTTGATCGAAGTAGGCTTGAACTCGATTCAATCAAGAACCAATGGGTATAAAAGGTAAATACCATCCTAAAACATTGCTGCCCACAAAGAGAGATTTTTGACGAGAGTGGTGGTAGTCGGGCGGATCTTGGTGCTGGTGGGTGGACATTGGTGGATCTTAGTTGGTGGTTTTGGTTTTGCTATTTTGGTTGGTGAAGTAGATTAAGAAGATGAAGATAATATTGATGGTAGTTAAAAGAG
Source organism: Tanacetum coccineum (assembly GCA_026074375.1). Classification (NCBI taxonomy): domain Eukaryota; kingdom Viridiplantae; phylum Streptophyta; class Magnoliopsida; order Asterales; family Asteraceae; genus Tanacetum; species Tanacetum coccineum. The sequence goes on from BQNB010014373.1 coordinate 5,120, forward strand.
AAATGATATATCATATACTACATGTTTCTAAGTATATTCTTACTCACGTGATCTAAGTGTCAAAATTGCCAGTTTAGATGCAGAGAAAATAATGAGTGAAAAAAAAGATATAATATTATTATTTGTGTAAGGGGATATGTAAAAATATATTAGGTGGTTACTATCTCAAACCCAATATTATAGTCCATCTTTCATTTTTAGTATATTTTAAAATAATTGTTAATTACTAAAAATAAAAGTTGGATTTGTTTAAGTTTATCATAAAACTCTTAGTCCAAATTGATATTTACAAAAATAAAAGAAAACAATAATTAATTATCAAATGATAAAACTGTCTTTTTTTGCTTTCGTAGAAACCAAAGCAGTAATTAATGAATGTTTACTTAAACTGTGTATTTTTTGTCTAATGACAATAATTTTGGGACGGAGGAAGTATGTTTTTTTTTCTTTCGTTGAATCTTTAACTACTCTTGGTTTTAAGCTAGATATGTTCAAGTGGTGTCACTTCATTACTTTTTTACATAACATCATAATGCATCACAACACCAAAAACCCCCCTCTTTGGTTAACATCACATTTCTAGTGTTATGATGACTCCACATTTCTTAAAAAATAAATAAAATAAAAAATAAATACACGATTGCGCGAGACACGAAAACGCGAGGCTCGTTACAATGTCTCGCGTCGTCGTGTGACGTTTCCCCGAGCCATTTGGGTTGGCTAGTACGGCTTGAGACGCCAAAACACAAGTTGGGGTTTGATTACGGCGTTTTCGAGGACAACGCCAAGCTTGACGCACCATTCCTTGGCCACCAAAAGTAATTTTTTTGTGGAACAGCGTACGTCAACAGGGGTGTACAAAATTTAATTCTAATCAATTAAAAGTTAGTGCCGACATTTGCCAATCACTGCACACCTAACTTCTGTATCGCATTTATTCATTTCTTTTATTTATTTACTTTAAATTTTATTTTTTTAAATAATTTATTTTATATGATTCAAGTTAAAAAAAAATACTTTTTCCGTTCTTAAATATTTTATCCCTAACAAAAACACTAACTAAAAAAAATATAATTATTATTACTTTTTTTCTCTTACTTTTTTTTTTAAGAATGACAGATTTACTCTTAACTGTTTAACTAATATCTTCTTTAAAGTTTGAATCTTCAATTTAAACTAAGAGTAATATAGTAAACTCGGTCAAACTTTTCTATCTATTTCTAGCAGTGGGGAATTAGATTAATACATTCCAAAAATAAAACGTCAACAACTAATCTAAGGCGAAATGAATAATAATATCGTCTGGCTAATGAAACATATCAAGGACACACATATTTTACACTTTTTTAACGGCAAGTTAGGAGTTAGCGATTCGAGCCCATAATGACATCTAATTGGGCATTATGCAAGCATTGAACCTTCGCCTTAGGGGATAAACCCCACTCATGCTTCTATTTATTTCCGCCTCTGAAGGTTCATGGTGAGACTTGAACCTAAGACCTCTCCAAGAATACCTCCCCAAGATATGATTATCTTTGATGGCCAACTCAGCTAGCTCAGTTGGTTGACACACATATTTTACATTGTAAGCGACCTATAACTAATTTGATAGCAAAATGGTCACACTTTTATTTAAAAATACACATTACAATAAATGTAATTAATAGTAAATAAATAACAAAAAAATAAATACAAACATAATGATATAGAAGCTGAAGACATACTCTTATAAACGATAATTAAATAAAACAATAAAATAGTAAAAATACTTACTAGATCACCAACGAAACTCAGCAAGAAAGCACTAAAGAGTCGAGGCACGTGTTTGACACGCTTCCCTTAAAACAAATGCGTCCTCTGTTTCTCATGCTACAACAGCCGAAATAATAAGTTGTACTATCAAACTTAACTAATTTGATAGTTTAAACCTTATTTTAAGATTGTGTGGAACAATAATAGTGGTGACGCGTAGTGGACTAATGTGGAACTACCATCACGTGCCACCCCTTGCTGCACCTCCCGGTGTTCACGCGTGGTGGGGTGCAAATGGGTTGGTTCGGTCACTGCTACTGCCAAACCGAGATACAAGTTGTATGTGTTAGTGTGTGGTTGGTAATTGTGTATTTAAATGACAGTATAGGTAAATAGTAATGAAAATGTTAACACAATATGGATCTGATGTATAGGTAAGTAGTATTTGTGTATGAGAATCATAAATTTTTTATAAAATATTATCCACATAATGATGTGTTATGCATACTTGTGAATACATGTAGGAGAGAGAAGCCAAAACTGAATTTGAGAATACCATTAACTTAAGGGAGAATTGCATATATATCCTTCCAAAAGCTTAAAATTGCATATATATCCAACTGAAAGTTATAATTGCATATATATCCTTTTAAAAGCTCAAAAATTGCATATATATCCAACTTAAAATTAAAATTGTGTATATATCCTTCCTCAACCATACATATGTTATTTATATAAAAATAACTATTTAATATGAATTTACAACTCTAAAATCAATGATAATTCCAATTATAAAAAAATATTTTTTAAAATGACCTTTTCATTTCTTAAAAATTTGTTGGTAGTAATACTTTCATTGTAAAAATACTTTATTTTTTTATACGTATATAACAATCATGATATATATTGATGAGCTTATTTCATTCATTCATATTATATATGATATAAGTTGATTTTTTTGTGATGTTAAATATCGTCTTGATGTATTATTTTTTGTCATCAAGTTCATTATGAACTTTGTGACATCGTACGCTTGAAACAAATGTTACTTTTGTTATTTATAAATTTATAAATATCATAAGTTAGAGTTCATAATTATTTGAATAATTATTTTTATATATAAGACATATTAAAGGTTTATAAAAGATATATATGCAATTATGAATGTTAAGAAAAGATATATATGAAATTACAAAAGTTTATTAAGGATATATATGCAATTAGTATTTTAAGTTGGATATATATGTAATTTTTAAGCTTTTGAAAAAATATATATGCAATTATGAATTTAAATTTGATATATATGTAATTTTGAGCTTTTGCAGGGATATATATGCAATTCTCCCTTAACTTAATGACATATCATTTTGTAAAAAAATTTGTACAACTTTTTTTGTGGTTCTAACATTTTCCTTTGTGAATTGAAGTGAAGTATAGCTAAATTTAGTTTTAAAAAAAAGGAAGTATATGGTAATGTGCACACGACCACCACACAATATTAGTATTTATTATATGGAGCACAGTGTTACAGTACCAAAAAAATGGGTAAAAAAATCAACCCAAAATCTAGCCCAACGTATAAAAATAAAAAATCCACCGGCCCAAAATGAAAAAAACTACAAAACGGACCATCAACTTTTAATCATTTATGACTTACGACTTTTTATATAATAAACTTTATTTATCAAATATAGAACACGTATATACCGATTCATTCAGATCAAAAAATACCCGCGGAAAGATCTTCGGATTGCGAACAAAACGAGGCCAATATTGCAACGCTTCTGAAATACTCTCTGAATAACCAACGCCTCTCCACGATCAGGATATACCAACTCATCACCTGGTTCATCTAATTTAGGTGCTGCATTGGTATCATAAATTGCATCTGCGTCATCAGGTATGAAGGCCAGTGTTTTCAGATTCGGACAGTCACGTGCATAATGCCCAACCCTACTACACTTGTAACAACGAGGGGCATTGTTAACATGTTCTCTAGTATTACCTGCAGCCGAGGTTGTGGGGGTGGTGGCTTTAGATGCTGTAGGGGGAGCGGTTTTGGTAGGTGGATGTAAACGACTAGTGGTACCCTTACTCTTTGCCTTAATCTGTTTTTCAACCTTTAAAGCTAAACGACAAACATCCGTATAAGTCCAATAAGGTTGAAGACTTACAATATCAACAATTTTAGGCTTAAGGACTCCCAAAAACCGTGCGACAACATGCTCCTCTTCTTTAACTACATCACACCTCATACGCAGCTTATCAAACTCATTGATAACCTCTTCCACAGTCATGTTCCGTTGGGACAGATTATGATAGTCAAGAAAAGCCTCTTGACGATGATTTTCAGGTAGAAACTTAGCCTTTATCAGTTTCTTCATCTTTTCCCAAGTCTCAACCTTCGATTTCCCTTGAATTCGTCGCCTCTTATCAACATGATCCCACCATAACGAAGCATGTTGTCGAAGATTGATAGCCACGAGTTTCACTTTCAGCTTGTCAGGAATATCCCGCACATCAAACACCCGTTCAACCGTACTCAACCAATCAATAAAATCATCCGGATGAACCTTACCTGTAAACTCAGGGATCTCAATCTTCAATCCCAGACTGCGAATAGGATCATCGCGATATCTATCGTCGCGATCTACAACATGATCATTACGACGAGGTTGATAAAGACGATTAACATACCTATGTTTTCTTCCGCCAAAAGGATTGACGTCCACTGGCTCATCGTCCCAGACGTTGGGCTCAGTTTCCGCCTCTTCTGCCGGCGAGTCCGGCTGTAATTGCTGGAGCTCGAGTTCTTGGATCCGCTGCTGCAGCCTTTCAATCGTCTCTACATCACGAGGATCACGAGCAGGAGGTGCTGGTTCCGCCTCAGCTTTCTTTCTACCACGGGTGTACATGATCACCTAAAGGCTCTGATGCCAAATAATGCAGATCGAATATAAAAACAAGCCACACAAACACAAGAACTAATCCGAAATTCTCAAGACGAGAAATTCTCTTATTTAATAAATTCGTAGGTTTCTCAAAAGCTGCTAGAGATAACCCTAAAAACACCCTTATAAAGGTGGATAAGTTCTAGAATAAAAAAGAAACAAAATCCCATGCAAACATAATTAAAAAGGTCTAAAATAAATCATAAAAATAGAAAAACGCTCTTTTGAGGCCCGAAACGACCCCGAAAGGCCTAAAACTGACAGGGTTCATGGCAAAGCAATGAGTCTTGACCGTTGGGCCGTTTCCGAGTGACCATGCGAATTTCAGCCCAATCCGCCACATAAATTTGTTGTCGAAAAATAAGCGCCAAGCGTACTTGTCACGTTGACTCGCTTGTTGACCGCATCTGCATCATAAACTCATAACTTTTTCAAATTCGGATAACAATATAAACTGTCTAAATTATTAGAGGATAGGGTAGTAGGCCCAAGTCCGTTTGTGCGCTTAGGGTGTGTTAAGTTCCATCTCATGTAATATTTGATATAAATAAGTTAATCCGATAAGCTAATCTAATTAACTTTGTATATTTTAGCGATGGTATTTCAATGATGAAATACATGCAACATATTTGATAAAAAAATTGTCCTCATGTCCACTTATTGTTACGCCATTTAGGTATCACATATTCACATGTTAGCCGTGAGAACGGTTCGGTAGAACGATTTTTATCAAATTATCAAAATTTAAAGACGTCAAAAAGGCCCAATAATCTTTAACTTTTGAAACAAACATTTCTTCATTTCTTGGCCCTTTGAAGTGCAAGATTAACCAGGCCAACCCGACCCGACACCTCGGGTCACACTCACACCAAACGAGCTAACCAAAACAGAGAAGAGTCGGGTATAAAGATCCGAAAAATGACTGGAACAGAGGAGGATGTAATGCAAGAGCTTCTTAATGTTGAGTTTGAGCTTCAAGATGTTCAAGGTTCTTTTTTATATGATCGATAAATGTTTACAAGTTGTGTGCTATTTGTGATTTCTGATTACCCGTTTGAAAATTTGTAATGAAGAAAAAGTTTATTACTCTTTATTTTGGCAGGATTTTTTTTATTCTTTGCTAAAATTTAAATGAATAAAAAGGTTACTACTTTTTTTGTGTGTTTTAAGATAATTTATGAGCTTATGACCATGTCTGGTTCCGATTTATTTTAAAACTTGTGGGATTTGTTATGACATATTTTGGCCTATATAGCCGGTTTGTAATTTATTTGTTTTTATTTAATGTTGTCAAACGAAAATTCAAGTCGAAACAAAAATAAAAAAACTATACCCGCATAATGGTTGTGAGTGCTTTGGTAAACTTAAATAATAATTAGAGGTCATTAAACATTGATTTTTTTTTTGCAAGCATTAAACATGAATTGAATACCTATAATTGTAACACTTGAATCTATATAAATGAAAAACAAAAGTCTGGCGAAGCGTGGATCATTACTACACTCGTTTGCTTACATCCACAAAATGTTGTTTATTATGGTACCAAAATCATATTCTTAAAAACTTAAGTACATGAATCCATATTGAGCTCCTACGTTCATATTGAGCGAAGCAACATACTATCAACCGTAACAAACATGGGCCCACTATGCAATGGTATATAAATTGGCCAAATTTCGTCTCTTTGATCGATGTGAGTCATCCTACTCATTATTAACTAATCATCCTAAAATACATGTTGACTAACAAATCATCCAAAAATATATCAACTAATATTGGAGGTAGCCAATCAAATAATCTATCATCTAATACTCCCCCGCAGTTGGAGTAGGAGGTCTTCGAACGATCCAACTGGAGTTAAACTTTGCAAGAGGCGATAAATCTGTATCTTTTGAGAAACTTGATTTGTTGATTGTTGTTAGAGTCTTGTACTTAGGAAGCTGTAACACCCAAAAAGAAATTTAAGAAGGAAACAAAAGTTAAAAAGGAAAGTAAATAAAACTTGTGATTAAAATGACTTTGAAAAACAAATAAAACCAGAAAGAGATGATTTGCTTGAGAAGGCTTGAGGAGAAAGCTATTAGAAAAGGAAAAGAAACGTATTGAGAAGGCTTGAGGAAATTGATTTTATTTTATTTGTTGTTTTGAGATTTTTTTAACTGAAAATAGAAAAAAAAATGAAAGAGATTGGAAAAAAACGCAAGAAAGCAGATGAAAATAAAATAGGATACCTTGAAAAAGAACGCAAGAAAGAATATGGAAACAAAAGAGGATATCTTCAGAGGAATTAGATAGAGAGCAGGGTCATAACCGCATGTTAAGATGCCTCAAATTAAATAAGACAGAAAAATAACAAAACTAAATCAAACATATGGTATATGTTTGAGCAAGATCGGTAGCATAAGAGAAGAAAACGTGCGTGATGATAACAGAAAAATGAGAGATTTTTTTTTGAATTTAGTAGCGGCTTATGTTGGCCGACAACTAGGGTTTTAAAAATAAAGATAGAGAGATTTGATAATAGAGATGGACAGATTTGACGGGTTTAGGTGGTTGAAGATGGCGGCTCATTACGGCCGATTAGATATGAGAATCACACCTAGCTCGATACCATGTTGAATGATAGAAAACCCCGTGAGTATTGATATATTATTCATAAGAATATATAGAAGATTACATCAAACCCTAGTGGACCCTAAACCCACAAATGGGCTTGGGCCGATTAACCTAATTTACCATCTAATACCCCACGACAGTCCGAGCGACGAAATCGTGAAAGCTCGAACTAGAAGAGAAAACTAAAACACAAATCTTTATTCTTTTTTTTCATAAAGACGACCTCACAACAAGAGAAACAAATCTTCAAACAGCAGCAACAAAAGCGAAAACAAAGCGATAACGAATGCGAAGATCAGCAACTTTGAACATTCTTTTTTTAACGATAACTAAGATTAAAATAAAAATAAAAATAGGCAAGATGGAGTTGTAGATAGAGACAATATCAGAATAAAAGCAAAGTAGCAGCGGCATGGCTTATTAGAGAAATTCATGCGTGTTTTTTTAGAGGATAGAAACGGCTAATGGCGGCCGACGATTAGGTGATAGAGAGATTTTTTTTCTTTTACTTTTTCAAGATTGATACTGCACTGATAAAAATATGATGATCGAGTCTCAAAATACAGATACCATCTAAAACTTAGCGTCCATGCATTCATGCAAGGTTTCAAGTTCAATTTCAAGTCCAAACTTAATCACCAAGATGTTAACACACTTTGGGGTCTCTCTGTTGCATTAAAAAGTATAACACACACGGTACACCATCCACATAGCACGCTAGCATAAAGCGAGAAGATAGTAAAATGACTAGCGACCACGTCCACGTCCACGGCCTCGTCCTCGGCCCCGTCCACGTCACACGGGCTTCCCCGCTGTTGGCTTCTTAGGCTTGACTATTGGTGTCTCCTCTACTAGCAATGTCTCCATATTCAAGCTGTCGGGAAGTATATAGTAACGAATATTATTGCCTCTCACGATCAAATGGTCAAGGGTTACAGGATTCTTCCCTTTAAGTGTCAACTTCACCGTCTTCAAGTGTGTGTTCATGCTGATATCAACGCCTGTGATGGTTCCATGTACAATTGTACCATTTTTAAGCTCAGTCGAGACCGTTTCGTTGTTCAACTTCATTAAAAACCTGACGAGCTTCATTGTTGATGCTAAGAATCAGAAGCTAGGGTTCTAAAACTCAGCGTCCATGCATTCATGCTAAGATAGAACATTATTTGTGATCCTATTGGTTCAGATATATAAAACAGGATATGGAGAGCTAGATCACTTGGTCAGTATCACTAGACCCAGTTGAATGATAGGTCGCATATTCAAGCACATAGACAAGTATTAGGTGATAAACATAATTAAACAATCAATGATAAATTAAGCATCAAGTTTAAACAAACCAAACATTAAATCTTCATTAAGATGGCTAATACCCGAGGGTATTAGCCCCTAACCATTGTAATTATACAAGTGTGATCAATTAACTAAGGTAAACTAAACGTTTTACCGAACAATACCAAAAATTAAATGATTACAAGAGTATAGGAATTACACGGTGTCTTCTATGGAATCGTGATCGATGCTTGACCTTGGCTGCTCTTCTTCACTTCAGAAAACCAACTTTTATGTTTACGGTATATAGAATATGATTTTGCACACCGAAAACTAATTTTTGAGTATTCTATTTATAGTCTCTGAAAATTAGTGGATACGTCGTATTAAGTGAGGTCAATACGGCGTATAGGGGTGTTAGGAAGAAGAATGATATAGGGTATGAATATTCTAACTTTCACCAAAAGTAATAAACCAACAAGGCAACTGAATCACGCATACATGACCGTAACGACGGAATAGACATGCATGACTCGATCACATCCTTGTTCGAGTAAAACCTAAGGTTAATTGCTAGGGAAGTAAATTGTTGTTAAATAAAATTCACAAAACAAATAGATTAAGCCTGAACAAATAAGGTATATAGTTGCTAAAAACTTTCCCGGCCGTTCCATAATAAAGACTCAAAAATATATACAAATGTCTCGATCATAGAAATGACAAAGACAACCTAAGTTGGCGTTCTCATAACGGTCAATCATCCCAACTTAAACAAACTTTTACAAAACAAGTGGTGATATAGACCACTTTATACAAAACTATACATCGTTGATTTTTTACAACGTATCAACGAATAATCGATCCTTCCAGGTAATTTATCGGTTTAAGTTCAACGAACCGACTATCAATCTTTCCTTCTCTTTTTTGATGCATTTTCTATTTTTGCCATTTTTTATTTTTTTTATAACATAACAATACGAATCTCGGTGTAATTTCACCGCCTTCACCATCATAATTCATCCGGATAATTTTTCTTTAAACTCTTCATTTTTTGACATAGAACATAATTGCGAAAGTAGAAAAATTCACGAGCTACATACTTTTACATTCCCATTGCGTTATGCAATTTCCCAACCTAACCAGAGATAGAAAACTTCACTTTGACACAGAAACTACAAAACTTTACACAAAAGCAACTAGCAACTTTGATTAAATAGGCTTAATCTACAGGGTAGGCTAAGGTGTAAAGGTGTAACGAAATAAATATTTTGGTGTGAAAAAGATAGGAATGGCTCAACAGGTTTCTAGGGGATCTTACTCTTATAGTGAGAGTAAACAAAAGGTTATATGAGGGTTAACTAACCAGTGTAGTTAGTTAATAACACAACATATAGGCTTTTTGGTGTATTCCTAAAAATTTACCAATTAAACATGTTACTTCATCTAAGTCCATAGTACTCATCATTGTGGTCTCGAGTGATATACCAAGCCAAGTTCTAAAGTCCACTACATCACCGGCACACTCATAATTTTGTGGAATTTTTGGTAAACGTTTGGAAACGGAATAGGCTTAATTCTCACAATTTGACATTAAGGGTTATTGTGCGCGAGGTAATGTAACTAGTAATTTTTACAAAAGTTATGCTAAAAAAAATTAATTTGGCATAATTTAAGCATATAACATATTATTTGTAAAAAGAAGGACAAGTAGGCGTTCTAATTCTCCATCCCCCCACTTAAATTATACAACGTCCTCGTTGTATAGATAAAACAATTAAAGAAAATAGGAAATAGAATTAGAACGCGGAACTCCCCTGATATTTTGCTCGGGATGATTCTCCAAATTGAGTTCTTGAGCAAAAGTGTGTTGAAGAGGCGTCAGAATGCCCGTATGAATTCAACACACGTCTTTTTCCAGAGTATACCATCACCAATTCGTCGATTTTGTTACAGCAAGGTCCTGCATAAAAGTTTAGAAGACAAAAAGTGCAATTTCTATCTTGGTTTTACAATGGTTACAATGCAGAAAAATAAACACACGGTGGTCAATACGCCGTATCCCAAACCTAAGGATACGTTGTATTACATCCTGTAAAAATAAATGTTTTAAAGTTGCAGGAATTTAAATGCACAAATTAAAGACTGATAACGACCAGACATGTCCATACGCCGTATCCATAGAGGTTCGATACGCCGTATGGAATGTCTGAGAAGACAGACTCAACAAACAATTAGAATTACAAACGTCAAACAATTAAAATAGCCGGGTTGTCTCCCGGTAAGCACTTTTCTTTCAGCCAGTTTTTAAGTTAGACTTTTTCCACTTTCAGCTTTATTCATCCATTAATCGCTCGCACTCGTCCCTTCGTGTGAATTTCTCCATAATCTTTTGGCATGACACAAACTTCTTGCAAAACGGCATGCCGAGCACAACACCACTTGTTTCATCCATATCGTCAATGATTGAGAAACCTAAAATAATAGAAAAATTCCCAACGAAAATAGGTATGTCTATTAAAGTTCCGGCTAGATCCTTCCTTTCATGATCACCTTCGTCCTTAATTATAGAATTATAAAAGTGTTTGGTCATCAATTAATGGACAAGATAGGAAGGAGGTTAACATTAACATGTTTATACCCAATCATACAAGAAAATTTCATTTTGTAACAACTTTTATAAGTAGGCTCATTGACAAAATCAAGGGTTGGCTCAAAGCTATTATCTTGATCCATCCTAGGTTCTAGAGGCACATCCAAGTCATTCAATTCAATATAATTACCATAGTGTGGGACAAATGATTCATTAAAGGCCTCTTCTATAAGCTCAGTTTTGGAATCAAGATTCGTTCCTTCTTTCATCATATAGACCCTTCTAATTATGCTAGTAGCTGGTTTAATACTTTTGAAAATAAGTTTCTCTTCCCCAACCCTTAGAGTAATTTTTCTTTTGAAAACAATTATCTTGGCATGGGCGGTAGATAAGAATGGTCGTCCGAGGATCAAAGGGACATCGTTATCCTCGGGTATTTCCAAGATAATAAAGTCTATAGGGAAGATAAATTTACCAATTCTAACTATCACATTTTCAGCAATACCCCTTAGATGTTTAATTATTTTGTTAGTCAGTTCAATAGTTAACCTAGTGTGAGCTAAATCTCCTAGGCCAAGGTTGGTGTAGGTAAAGAATGGCATAACACTTACACTTGCTCCTAGGTCAACAAGGGTTTTATCAAAACAAACATTATGAATAAAACAAGGTAGAGTAAAGCTCCCTGGATCCTTTTCTTTTGGAGGCAAGGTGTGATCATAGGTTTCCAGAATCCTTACTTCACGTGCCTCCTTCCAATCATCACAATAGTAACCATGTAGTCGCCTAGGAAAGGGAACTATTTCAAAAAATACGTTATTGTACTGTGAGTCCAATACGGCGTATGGGCCTGACCCGATACGGCGTATCCCAGTTGAATCAGCTTTGGTAGTTGAAATCGATTTGACATGGTCCCTTAGGTTTGTTTCTGTTGAGCTGGGCAGACTTCCAAATCCTCTTTCTTGTAAGACTTTGCTCATTTGTCCAATCTGAATCTCCAAGGTCTTAATTGAAGCTCCTTGATTTCTGATGGTTGCATCAGTAGAAGCTCGTATCACTTTGATTATGTTTGAAAACAAGTTTTTTTATTAGTACAAGCAATTCTCTAAATGGGTTGCACAAATATTTAAATGCATCTTGATAAGTAGAAGACCATTTTGGTCCAGGCAAACTTAGCCACGAAAAAAGCAACATTCTATTTCTCTCGCCTGAGAATAGACGCAAACACACTATGTAGTGTTATACTTTGAGGTCTTTATCAGACAAGGGAACCAAACGATCGACTATCCTCACCCCTCAATCCATACCATATGTAAACAATTGTATTAACCAAAATTTTAGGGTAAAGTCCATTTATGCTTCATGTATCTTTTTTAGTCCCATTATGCAGTATGTATTTTTTTCTCAATCTCATTATGTATTTGTACCAACTGTCTCATTATGCGTAATATACTTTTTTTATGTAAATTCATTCTGCATAACTAATGCTTTATAAATATTATGCATAAGAATCAGAAGCTTGAGTAGTGATGCGGTCGTCGTAGGACTTCTACAAGAAGTTTTACAACTCCCTAGGCAGTGTACCTAATCGTTGTAGCGTAGTATAGGCAAGGCTCGAGGGTTGTTATCGTTCTCTAGGGGAATAGCACTGTGAAGGCCGGATCGAATGTTCACTAAGGTCTAAAGGTTGAAGGAAGATTATTTTTTGTATTTTTATGTTTTACAGAAAGCAGGTAAACTTATGGTTTTGAGAGTTGGTTTGTTTTAATCTGATTAACTACTAATTCTAATCTAATGGCAAGAACAATTATACAACGGAGCGTATTGCCAACTAAGCTCACTAATCTAAAGGCAAAGATAGAAAATTATTTGTGATCCTATTGGTCAAGATATATAAAACACGATATAAAGAGCCATCCCAGTATCTAGATTACTTGGTCAGTCTCACTAGACCCAGTTGAATGATGGTTCACATATTCAAGCACATAAACAAGTATAAAATGATAAACATAATTAAACAAACAACGTTAAATTAAGCAATCGAGATTAAACAAACCAAACATTGAATTTTTATTAAAATGGCTAATACCCGAAAGTATTAGCCTGCAACCATTGTAATAATACAAGTATAATCAAACAACCAAGGTAAACTAACCGAGTTTACGAACGATACCATAAATCGAATGATTACAATAGTATAGGAATTACACGGTATCTTCTATGGAATTAGTATCGATGCTTGACCTTGGTGGCTCTTCGTCTCTTTAGAAAATCGACTTTTATGTTTATGGTATAGAGAATATGATTTTGCACACTGAAAACTCATTTTTGAGTCTTCTATTTATAGTCTTTGAAAATGAGTGGATACGTCGTATTGAATGAGGTCAATACAACGTATTGGGGTGAATTCCTTGGAGTGCGTGCTACATTCACAATCAATCAGTAATAATTATCTTCAATCACATTTACTACCGGATCTTTGACTATAGACCAGATGGATACGACGTATGTAATCAGCAAGATACGCCATATTGGTATTAAACGTACGCGTTTTCTTGTGAAGTCCAGGCGCAGATATGACGTATCTTCTTTGCTGGATATGGCGTATGTAGTCAGAAATAAGCAATCTTCAAATATATTCGTTTAAGCTCCAAAATGTGCTCCTTTTAGTTTGTCTTCACAATATACTCTGTAATTACTAATTACTGCAATTAACAACTTTAAGCAATTAAGTAACAATTCTGTGGGTAATTTACTTGGGATAAATGATGCTATAAAAACAACGTTATTTGATGTCATCATATAGCATGTGATGAATCGTAACCACCATAATACGATTAGGCTCGTCTCCTCGTCGTTGAGTAGTTTGCTCAAGATTTTGAACCTATACCCTTGCGGTGAGGTCGTTTGGTTTGGCGACGGCTATGGTGGGCTGCTGCTCGTGCCTCAAAACCAAGCCTCGGTGATAACGAGCATAAGATGAAAGCTTCTCCTAAAGTTTGTAGGTTCAACACTCAACAGTCTCCTATTGTAACGTTAATTTAAGTCCGAAGATATTAAATGATTTAAGTAATTCGACCACCATACCCATTTGCAAGATCTTAGATAGTGCTTCTTCCACGTTCTAATCGCTGCCACCTGATGCCATGAATAATAGCTCGATTGTTTTCAGCACCGATGAACACTAACTCGAAAACAGTTTTTTTTTGGATTGGAACCCTAATTCAGTAGCCTCTCAATGAAAGCACCAATTGATACCACCTGGTTTGGGTTGTATCGGATAGTAGCACCACATTTAGCATGTACGAGCTCCTTAAGAAAATAAAGAAGAAGACTAGAGATTTATTTGACATAACATGCTTTTCATTAATGAATAACGGGGTATAAATAGCCAATAAACCCTAACTTGTAACACACGTCGAATACGAAGATATTTCTAAACAAATAGATAAAATGACACTTTCCTAATACGACACAAAAACATTCCTAAACAAATAGATAAACATGAGAGACAAGTCATAGCCCATCACGAACTCCATGCGCAACAACCACAGGCGTATCAAGTTGTCGCGCGCCATCAATCCAATTGATAATACGCTGCCTATAACTATCTGCGACCAACCTGTAGGCATAAACAGAAACGATTAAACAGCACATATAAACGTAACATCAAAATACTTCAAATAAACATGAACCTTATCGCTATCAAAATCCACTTATGTTATAATTACGAATTATGACAAATATACCAACAACATTAAATTATATATATAGGGGTGTTTGGATTAGCTGACTTACCCTACTTGTTCGCTTATTTGATATTGGAAAAGACGATAAGCTCACTTTTGGAGTGTGGAAACCATTGATAAGCACAGCAGTAGATGTCCCACTTGAGTATGTCGAGTTATAGTGCATGATCATCATCTGCAAAATACACAAAAAGATAAAAGTGGCATTATAGACTAACAACAAAGAAACATGTTGCACATAGAACGATTAGCGTTTGACGGTATATATAACAAAAGATCTCATATCAATCAATCTTACAGTAGGTAGCAGAAACAATAGCAATGCACATTACAAAATTCTAGCATGCCCCTTTTATTCCACTACAAAATATGCATGGTCATTGCTTGAGGGTTTGGCTTTAAAAACGGTACATCATGCAATAGTTGGTTAAACGGAAGTGGGACTTTTGGCAGACTTTTCTTCCGTGGTTGCTGGAATCATGATGGAGAACTATGGTAACCATGCCGATCAACATGAAGTGGGTTTGATTAATGATACAATTTTTCTATGGTAGTGGCAAATTCTTTTGAGGGAAACAACTTGGTTGCAATCGACATCAGTGAAGTTTCTGATACAATTTTCAATGGTGCAATTTCAATATATTAGCGATTGTCATGTATAGGCTACAGGGGTGGCTTAACCTCCTTAGTGGCCTAAAGCGAAGCTTTAAGACGGGGCCTTTTATCGAAGTTATCTGCCAAAAAACCGTTTATTTAAAATTTAACATTCAGTTTTTTATGGTGAAATCTTTGATTGAGTTTCTCCCGAAATCAATATAGTATGATATTTCATTTACAATTGATAATTGAGCCAATAAATATGATTTTGGTGACACTTTAGATCGTTGATAACTTTTATTTAGCTTTAACTTCGAAATACTTTTTTTTGCTTAAAAAACTGTTACTAAAATGGCTAATGATATTCTATACGCCATTTAAGTATTACGGAAAGAGTTTATATTTATAATTTGATTAACTATATCAATGGTGTACGAATTTTTCGCATGTATAACTTCTCTAAAAAGTAGAAACTCTTAGTTTAAAAAATAGATCTATACCATTAATACCTAAACAATTGTTATAATATGGCTTAAAGACCATTTTTAATGATGGTTTCAAACAACCTACCAGTTAGCTTGTTATTATCTAGGAATTTTAAATTTTCAATACTAAATAGTAAACTGAAGATACCTTATACAATTTAAATTGGTCAAATTAACTTTCTAGTCATGAAGTAGCTTGATCTAAATGTATAAGAAGTAATCGTTTTAAAAGTGTCTTCGCCGGTTTTTATAGTTTCATTGTCAACATCATCATCATCATATTTTCTATTTCTACAAATATCTCGTTTTTCTTTCAAATTTTTGTTTCACATTCATTTTTCTTTAGCAATTTCATTAGCGAAAACTAAAGACTCATTAAAAGCAACTTTGTATTGAAGAATGATACATAAGTAGATGAGAGAAAGTTATAGAGTAAAAGTATGTTTGTGGGTGTGAAAAATAAACGTCTATTCATCAATGAAAATGGTTAAATAGTTATTATCACACGACTTAATTTAACCTTTGCTTATTTTTCATGCAAAATATGGGTCTTTTATATACTTAATAGATTCGAGCTCAAACTTTTACAACAAGTAGCTTAAAAAATGAAAAGTAGAAACAAAAAGCACAAAACTTTGATTATTTCACACTTTTCAGCTAATGTGCTTTGAATAATCTGATTTTTAAAGATGACGGCAAAAAAACGCATGACTTACTTTATATATATACACAATGTCTTAGAAAATCCGGGGCCTTAAAAAATTGGGGGCCTAAAGCCCTATCATTACTTGCTTTACCTTTGAGCCACCACTGATAGGCTAACATGTTCCTTTAGAATTATAGAACTGTCCCTTAACTTTGACCAATAAGACTTTTTTTTTCTTTTTAATTCAACACTTAATTTTTGTAAAATACATATTCAATTTTACCAAAATTATGAACTCGATTACTTAAGATATTATATATATAAAAAAATGCTCTTTTTGTAGTGGGGGTCAAATTTGGTCCATCATTCGGTAGTTCTAAGCTATAGAGGATCGGATTCTCATTGTCTCCCAAGATTTTTTAGTATTGGTCGACTCAAACAATCCCAGGGATAACCAAGAATCCTATAGACACATCAACTATTATTCATTGAATTTGTATTCAAAATCATCACAACAATTTACAAATCCCAAACCCATCAAATTCCAACTTAATTAATCTATACCCAGATTTCAATATAACCAAAATCTAAAAAACAAAAAAAATTCCCAACTCAATATTCGAAAATAAAAAGAAAACTAAAATCAGTTACACATCTTACATGTATGTAATATGCCGCTTTCTTTTTCCTCATCTTGCATAAATTATCGAGATCATCCCCTGGAAAGTGCGGATTTGATATTACCGTATTTTCGATTTGGGGATTTTGATGTTACGAAGAAATACTGAGATGTTTCTCGAATTAAAGTGGAGGTTAAAAGAAAAGGAAAACGGGCCATATTTAACATGCAAAAGTCAATTAGTAAAAGGTAGTAAGCAATCAGTAAACACACACATGTAAATAACAATTTTAATTAAGGGTAATATAGTAAATTTAAGCAATTCCAACAAGATAAATTTTGAAAAGTTCGTTGGTATTCTACGGCTTTATCCCATGTTAATAACCAAAGTGCGTACCATTAGATAAAAAAAAGTAAGTAACTCCCAATACCGTCTTCCACGGGTTATGGGTCCCAATACCGTCTTTCACAGTGTATGAGGGAGGTTGAGACGTAGACAGCCCTACCCCTACCAAAGGTAGAGAGGCTGCTTCCGGTTCTACCAAAGGTAGAAAAGGACCTACGGCCTTGTAGGGGCTTGACCTCTTTCTCCAGAGACAAGGGTATTAACCACTTGATCCAACCCTACTCTTAAAGTGCGTACCATTACAAATGCATAATTTATGAGATCAAACTATTCTTTCTAACATACCAAACAAAATAAGAAACACACCAGAATGTCGCTATCTTCCGAGAACTGCTTTATTACTTTTTCACGCTGTTGTTGGTTTAGAGTCCCATCCAGACGAAGAAATGAAATGTTATTTCCTGGACACAAGTTTTAAAATCATTAGACTCCAAAAATCAATGTCTGAGATAGTGATTAGTGACTATTGTTTATATAAATGTAAGATATAAACGAGGCTAGAATCTGAAATTAAACTGTCCATTGACTAACAGCATATATGAACCCCCTATTTGCAGAGAGGTTACCTAGAAAGAGGAATCTGTAAAAGGTCTAAGAAACCAGTACACTGACTAAAGACAATGCTTTTGGCGCCTGATGAGCAAAAACTTTCTAGCTCAAGCAGCAGTGCAGACACTTATGTTGATTCCACCCAGTTTTTGTCAACATCAACTCGAAACCGACTGTCGGTTGGTGCTGTAATAAGTTCCTGGTTGCTCACTTCCTTTCTGCCCAATGAAGATAGTGTTCCCTTAGATATGCACAAAAACCCAAAACAAAGAACAAGCAACTTAATTCAAACCTAATGAGGCATAGAGTGTTTCAAGTCGACCCAAAGGCTCCGGTTTCGACATGTACCAAAGTTTCCCATCATGACCCGTTACCCAACCCGCCTAGTTTCCGCCTCTATAAAGATATAAACTTATCTGTCTGTACAGAGAAGAAAGTGAACTTTATGGTAAAAGAAGATACCTACAAACAGGACAGAGACCCGACATGTGAGTCCTCCAACTCAACAAAAGGCATTCCCGACATAAGCGGTGAGCACAAGGTGTCAAAACAGCATCTTCAAAAGCTTCAAGACAAATAGGACATTCACCTTGTTCCCCTTTCTGCAACTCTTGTACAACCTCTTGTATATAGGCTTTAGAAGGAATTTCTTTGCCTTCTTCCATGGCTCCCTTACCACCCTTGAGAAAGTGTTTTGCCAGCTTGCCTAAATCTGAATACTCTTGAGTATCACCACGACTGTCAAAATTCAAAAGCATTGCCCATCAGAAATTATATATTGATGAAAACACAAATGTATAGTTTGCACATATAACAGATTTAATAAGTAGTGAAAATTGCAGGATATGGTAAACATTATATGTCTGATGTAGTCCATTTGGAAATGATGTCGGATGATACAAACCCATCGTCAAATGCTTCATCCACCATTATGTTCGGGTGAGTTATTACGGGGTGTTTGGATGAAGTATATTTGATATTGAATTATCAAAATCAGATAATCAACTAGATAAACCGAGTCACAGAAAGTAATGTTAGGATGTGTTTATAATGACCGAAGTTGTTATTATATTTTGCTGAAATATGTAACGGAGTATGAGATTATGAGTACATGTTTTTCTTCATTTCTGAAAATTTATTTAATTCATATCCGGACTATATGTGCTACTTCTTTTGGATAGATTCTTATCGGATCATCGCCACGATTTTCTTCTTCGTGAATCCAATCAAGACTAAATACGGCCCGATCCCTTAGGTATTTCAACCATGGACGGAATTCGGATTTTTAATAAGTTGTCATTGAACACATGAATTATGCCCCTGTTGAAACTAATGCTAATGAGGAACGTGATGCAAAAGTTTAAATTTCTTAAAGGTAAAATTCGTGAGTGGCTTAAAATCTATAAAAGCAAGAATGGAGGTTCTGGTATTCTTAGAAGAGCTAACAAATAGATGCTGATATGGAAGAAAGAAGCCTAGCTTCTTCTATATTCTTTATTAATAGAAGAATAAAAGAGGTTATTAAATCCCTTCAATATCTTGATAAAAATTCATGTAATGATTTGGCTCAAAAGGCTAAGGTTAAAATGGGCGATTTGAGGGGATGAGAACTCTCAGATCCTATTTCATGGGGTCTTGAATAAAAAAAGAATCATCTCTAACATTCGAGGATTATGGTTGATGGAAGTGGCAAGATAATCCGAAAGGTTCTATTACAATCTGAATTTTTTCTTCATGTTTTTCACGTCACAAAACGATTAGAAAAACCTTCTGCTAATCGAATTCTATTGATATGAATTTTCCTAAGACTAGTTTCCTAATCGATCAACAATACTGAATTAAAGTGCGGTGTCTAAAGAGGAAGTAAACAGAAGGTGGCGGTGTGGGATTGTGGTACCGGACAAATCTCCTGGACCGGATGGTTTTCGTTTGGCTTTTACATAGCAAATTTTGGACATGTTATTGAAAATGAGGTGTTCTGCGGCGGTTAATTCTTTTTTTACCTTCGGTGACATTCCAATGGATGTAATGCTGTTCTTCATAGCCGTAATCCGCCCGAAAGTTCATGACGCTAATTTGTTACAGACTTCTTAGAACCTATTAGTTGGTTGAAGCATTTACAAAATCATAGCTAAGATCTTGGCCAATCGTCTTGTGGGAGTTTTGGGTGATATTGTTAATGAAGTTCAATCCGACTTTTTAAGTTCAGATTAGAACAAATCTTAAGATGGGCCATTTCATTCTAATGAGGTCCATTCAATGGGGTAAGTCCATGAAAAAGCAATCCTTCATCTCAAGGTGGATTTCGCAAAGGCTTATGATTCGGTTTGCGTTGGTAATTTACTTGGATGATGGTTCCGAAAAAAGGTTCGGTCTTTGGGCATCTAAGTGGCTCGATTGGATTCAAAAGTGTTAAGATCTTCGAGGGGTTTCCATCATCATAACCGGAGTCCTACAAGAATTTCAATTCTCTTCAAAGGGCTTAAGCAAGGTGACCCTTTATCTCCCGTATGATTGGGGGAGTGAGTTGATTCGGTTCTACCTTTTTCTTTTAATTATGCGAGAGCCTACATTTATCATTTCAAAAAGTGTTGTAGGACGTCGGTTTATTTAAAGGAATTCATCTAAGTCCTTTGGTGAATCTTGCTCATATGTTCTATGCGGACATGCGGTGTTTGTGGGGTCAATCGTGTGATGATAATATTAGACTCTTGTTCAGACTTTTGGAATGCTTCTTTCGAGCTTCGGGATTAACGTATCAATAGTCTAAAAGCATGATTATATGTGAGGTTAATCGTTGGAGATGATATAGATCAATAACGGCTCAAAACTCGTTTGTCTAATTCTTAATACCCGTTTACTTAAGTAGCGGTACAAAAAGTGGGAGCATCACATGTCCCCGTGTAAACTAGCATTCGGAACGGGAAAATTATTTATAAGGTGAAAATCTCGCTTATCCAATTGTAGAATTTAAAGTCCCGTATCAATTGGAGGTAGGCATACTTACTTAAAACGAGTCTTAAGTTAAATTCGAACTACACCAGAAATTTCACATGTCTATCTTTAAAGTGCCCTTAACGTGCTTCGTTCGGTGTCAACCACGCAAAAGCGACGCTTATATTTGAATCTATCCCGATGCCATATTTTAATGGACATGAGCTCAAAAGTAACAAATTCTTCTTGGGTTAAAATTGACCAGTGTGTGGCGGCCAAAAGAAAAAGTGTGGTCTTGGAGTTTCACAACAGCCGTTTTCTTTGTAACAGAGCCGTATTGATGAAATGGTTCCGGAGATTTTTAATTCCCATAATTAGTTCTTTATGGTCTAGAGTAATTTAAGGCTATTACCGGAGTGATGGCGTGAGGTAATAAAGTCCTCTAAATATGCTAACAGGCTCCTGCTGGAGGGATATTATTAATGAAGTCGAAGTTGTAAAAGATCAAAGGTATTAACATGCGTGATTTTTAATGTATATTAAAGTGGACAATAGGTGAAACGAAACGAAATTCCTGGACGATATTTGGATTGGCAGCAAGCCTTTGAAGCTCTTATTTCATTCCCGTATTTATGCTCTTATATATTAAAGATGAGTCAATCGGAATGAAGCTTAATGAGGCCAGCCTTGATAATAACTTTTCCGTCCAGCATTAGAGGAGGAATCGAGCATCCCTCAGTTCAAGAAGCTTTACGGACTTGGCTCAACTTCCGACCAGTAGCTTAATCCGTGTCCTGATAATGGTTCTGGTCTTAGAAGGGAGCGGGAGTTTCTTCTGTCGCTTCTATTCGAAAGATTGATTGATGACCACGTCTCATGACGTTGACTTCTAAAACTCTTTGGATTAAAAAGTGTCCCCGATTAAGTGAATATTCTAGCATGGACAATCAAATTGGAAGCGCGTCCTACAGATTCAATATTTCGCGTAGAGGGATTGAGATCGATTCCTATCCTTTGTCCATTTGTGATTAGGGGGTTAATCTACGAGACATATATTTTTTAGGTTGTTGTTTAGTCAGAAACAAATTGCGCCGCAAATTTGTTCTTGTGGGGTGGGAATAGCGAATATTCGTACGAACGTAACTCCTACACTGAATGGCTCAACTGGACATGGCCTCCTTAAAACGTCTCAGTGCTAAAGTTAAGATGATGATCCAAGGTGTCTTTTTTGTCGTTTGCGTGGCGATTGTGTGCGTCTTATCGAACAAACTTCTATTCGATGGAGAAGAAACCTTCCAAAGGCGAATATTTTTGATGATGTTTTTCCATATCTTTTTATTGGTGTAAGTCTAGATGTAAAGCATCGTTCAGTTGGGATGATTGGCTTAAAAACCCTTCTTTGATTTCTCTGTAATTCTAGCTCCTTGCTAAGTACACACCCACACCACACAACACGCTGTTCAAAACATAGAAAAAAAAAAAAAAAAATAGGATGACAGAAAGATTATTCAGGCAGGAAAAGTTATGTTTGTAGGCGGACTTAAATTTAACCTCTTATGCTTATGTTTTCCATGCAAAACTTGGGCTTTTTATATAACATTAATAGATTCGAGCTCAAACTTTTACAACAAGTAGCTTAAAAAATGAAAAGTAAAAACAAAAAGCACAAAACTTTGATTATTTCACACTTTTCAGCTAATGTGCTTTGAATAATATGATTTTTAAAGATGACGGCAAAAAAACGCATGACTTACTTTATATATATACACAATGTCTTAGAAAATGCGGGGCCTTAAAAAATTGGGGGCCTAAAGCCCTATCATTACTTGCTTTACCTTTGAGCCACCACTGATAGGCTAACATGTTCCTTTAGAATTATAGAACTGTCCCTTAACTTTGACCAATAAGACTTTTTTTTTCTTTTTAATTCAACACTTAATTTTTGTAAAATACATATTCAATTTTACCGAAATTATGAACTCGATTACTTAAGATATTATATATAAAAAATGCTCTTTTTGTAGTGGGGGTCAAATTTGGTCCATCATTCAGTAGTTCTAAGCTATAGAGGATCGGATTCTCATTGTCTCCCAAGATTTTTTAGTTGGTCGACTCAAACAATCCCAGTGATAACCAAGTATCCTATACACACATCAACTATTATTCAAAATCATCACAACAATTTACAAATCTCAAACCCATCAAATTTCAACTTAATTAATCTATACCCAGATTTTAATATAACCAAAATCTAAAAAACAAAAAAAAAAATCCCAACTCAATATTCGAAATTAAAAAGAAAACTAAAATCAGTTACACATCTTACATGTATGTAATATGCCGCTTTCTTTGTCCTCATCTTACATAAATTATCGAGATCATCTTGAGACGTCGAGAGATGTTGATGCATGTATTCATTGATGATTTATGATTACGAGTAACTTGTGCACTTTACGTTACGTATTACAGGTCACATGTTTGTCATCACCAAAACATAAAAAGATCATATAGATTAAATATCGTAATATTTAAACTAACAAAATTTATTGTTGTAGAACCAATATTTTATCTCATCTATAAAGATTATGTTAACTTAGTGATATAAGTTTTTCTTAATACTTTTAATTAATCGATCAATATTATTCTTCTAGCAATTTATCATTACTAAATTCCATGTGAGTTATTTTACATATTATAAATTCACACATATGTAATATTATACTAGTCGGGTACCTGCGCAATACGGCGGCGGATATCCTGTAACTATATTTTGCAGCGAGCAAATGTTATCTGGCTAAGCGTTTTTCTAACAAAAAAATAAAGAATCTCTGCACTAATACCAGTAAGAGTTGAGGAGTAAAAGTGAGGGTATATTGAGAGACTATTTTTGCTGTAACAAAAAACATTTGTGTGTGGGGGATATGAAATGGTTTGTGTGGATTTATATTATGGATGCTGTTACACATTTTTAATAATCATTATCGACTTTGGGTAAAGGGTTACTCCGGTAAAGTATATTAAAACCAAAAAAGTTAAGTACAAATGGAACGTGGTTAAAGTACCACATTTACCTCAAGCTAAACAGCTTGATAAACACCTAAAACTAGAGCTTATGACATGCCATAAACTCTTACAACTCTAGAGACAACTAATTGTAACTACAACACATGACTCAACTGTACAAGCTAACCAACAGCAGCCGTTAAAGATGAACTTCCACCAGCTTTTTTGTTTTGAATTAAGTTAGCCGAATTATCATACACATTTTCAACATCTTCTTCATCATCTTCTTTTTCATCACTTAAGGCAGAAAAAGAATTAACCATGGAGAGATTATCTTTCTTAGAAGAATTACCAGTCATCTTCAACATAGATGCCGATTGAGATGAATTACCCACATTAGTAACTGCATTCTTTGGTGCACTTGTAGTCGCTTTAGGCTCATATCTAACATTTTGTTTAACCGACGGACCAGTAAACTGACCACCATTAGTAGACTTGGACTTACCTTTCCTCTTCTTCTTTTTACCCGTCGTTTAAAAACCATCATTAGTCTTCTCAACAGTAGGAGTAACAACGTTAGAAGTAGTAACAATAGGAGGACTCACCATCTTTTTAGGGCAATGGTCATGAACATGACCAAAAATCTTACATATATCACATCTAGGCGGCCTTCATTCATACTCAACACGGATGGTTTCTTTCGTGAAACCATCTTTAGAAAGAAAAAGAATACCAATAGTAACAACATCCACGTGGTCAGCCTCTCAATTTACCTCAATTAAGCACCGAGCAAAACTACTCCTACCCCACGACTCATTACACATGGAGCTTGTGAATGAATCAAGTATAACAGGTTTGCCAATAAACGTAGCAATTAGACTAATATCATCCTCTTAAAAAACTTGAATAGACACATCATGCAATTTAACTCGTACCGGAATGCGAGTCAATTCTTCTTTGAGCAATCTAGTATCCATCGACCATTTTAATGATCAGAGATTTACATATCATCCAAGGACCACCCTCCAGAACAGCTTCTAAACCAGCCCGAGAATCGAATTTAAAGAAAAAGAAGCCTTTGGAATTCATCATAATCCTTTTCAGCCCATGTTTTGCCCAATTGTTCCTAGCATAGTATTCAACAACTAAAAACGGCATTCTCTTTTCGATAAAGTAGCCATATAGAGTGTGATTAAAGCGAGTACTAACCTTTTTGACAAATTTACGAGGAATAGAGATGTTAACACCATCAAAAACGGGATCAACCACCAAGGTACGAAAGTTGGATTAACTTTTGGTTGATCCTTTGCACTTGCACTCGCTGCTCCAGCATATGAGGTTGACTTGGAATTGATGTCCATAGACTATATTGTGGATTCATTAACATTAAGATTAATTGGCTCATCTACATGCGTAACCTTATAAGGGATAACATCAACATTATTATTATCAGCCTGAATTGAGTTACATATAGTACCTAATGCATCCAAAGTTTCTTATTTAAAATCCCATGATAAAACTTTGTATTCTCGTCTTCTTCTATCGCCCATTTTATCTTAGCTTTTTGCGCCGCCTCCAAATTATCCACCTTCTCCGCTTCTTGGATGTCTTTAATGATCTCCATTCTTTTATATAGAATATCATCCGTAGCATTGCCTTGGTCAATAACAATTTCCAAGTCATGGAGATCTTTTTTAAAAGCCCTTTTTTTACACTTATTAGATTGTCTCTTCCCATTCCACTCACGAATACACTTTTTGAGAAATTTCATCTTATACATCAAGTACAACATAGGATTTACCTCAACGATTGGACATTCACACCAAGCTTTCGAAATCATCTCTTCAAATCCGTCTATCTCGAACCAATAATGATACATCCTAAAAGGGATAGGGCCATAATCATGGGAAGAATCACGCAACATAATAGGTCTATGATCCGATAGGTACCTATCCAACGTTAAAGCCGAAAAGTTAGGATTCACACCCAACAAGCCTTCCGACATAAGAAACCGGTCTAGCTTACTCATCTTCTTAGCGGATCTATGACACCAAGTGAAAGAACAACCTCCAAGGGGGATCTCTTGAAGATTTGCTTGCAAAATAAATCTATTAAAAGCATCCGCGCCATGAGCATGAAATAACGAGCCAAATCTTTCATTCTTGAATCGAACCTCATTAAAATCTCCCATAACGATCACCTCCCCGTCCCATTTACTAATCACATGAACCAAATAATCCCAAAGCATTTTCTTTTCGGCATATTCTTGAGGAGCATACACCGAAATAATCAAAAGATTTACACCACTACATAACCAAGACCCGCTAATCATAACAAAATAATCGGAAATCGTAGAATTGTTTTTCTTAAAAGCCGACTTCTCCCACACACATAAAATGCCACCCGAATTACCAACCGCCGGACTATACACATACTCAAAAGCATAGTTACCCCAACAACATTTAACATCAATCAAAGAAATATCCTCCATCTTGGTCTCTTGTAAGGTAAGAAAATTCACCTTATGAGAAACACAAATCTCCTTAACCCAATCTTTTTTGGCCTTAGGGTTTAGGCCTTGAACGTTAAGAGAAACCATATTCATTTAAAAACCTCTTTTCCTCCTTGAATTTCAATTATTTCTTCAATATTTTTCATACATCCTTCCATATTGTAACCCATCGTCTTTCCCACCTTGATCAATTCCTCCATAACAGTTAATAACGAACCCCCCGTCCTTTTAATTTCTATCTTGTTGCTTTTCCTTGAACCAATAGAAACCGATTCCCCTTTTTCGTTGTCAGACCCGCTGCCTTCATTATTACCCATAGACTTCTTATCACACTCAACTTCTGTTTCGTCACAAGGAGTAAATCCAGGAGGAAATGGAATACTCACTGTTTCATTCGACTTATCCATTTTCTCCTCCACATTTCTCTTTTTATTCAATAGCGAATATAGCTCAAAAGGATCAAGAGAATTATTAACATCAAAATCATTACCTTTCTCTTCAGCTTGCACATTCACATCTTCCTTCACCGAGTCTGGAACCATACTAACGTTATTATCCCCTTCCTTCTCTACATCACTACCATCAAAGTCTTCCTTAATAAAACCTACGGATTGCTCGTCTTCCGATTCGCTATTATCTTCCTCTTGTTCATCAAAATCAGGAATCCATCCCATGGTTTCTTTTGCTCTCACCAAAAATCTCTTCCCTTTATGAATGATTTTGAACGTTTCGAGTATGTTTGATTTTCCAGTAGTAAGAATACACAACCTCTTACTATACAAACACCCTTCATCTAATTTCTCCAAATAAAGCATCTTACCCCATTTTGCCGCAATCCTATTAAACGTACTTTCCGACCATAATTTGAGAGGTATTCCTTCAATGTCTACCCAAGTGATACGTTCATCAATAACAAACTCTTTGGACGCTTGTATGAGTAGAGAAAACCATGATGTCGCTCCTAAGCACGACTGAAACTTAGCTTTAGTATCTTCCGTTTTAAAATCAATCATGATCCACATACCTCCCATATACCTTAAATTAATGTCATCGAAGCCTTCATTCCCCAATACCATTCTCATATTATCAAAACTGCTGAATTCTTTAACTTTACCAAGCAAACCTAACGAGTAATCCAGTTGGTTAAGACATGACTCATCAAGAAGTAAAGCTGGTTCACACGCTTCTGTCGATTTTGTATCCCCATTAACAACATTAACATAAGACCTTTTGTCCGTTCTATGTCCATTATTCGAATTGGCTTCTGTTTTTTTAGGCACATAATTACCATTCTGATGCGTATATCCACCACTATTAACAGCAGGAGGTCTCTGAAACCTAGCGACGTTCGCGTGAAGATGATGACTCCCCATCCATAATGTACACAAATTGCTAACCAAACGGTCTACATCATATACTCTAATAAATCGAACGAAGCCATATCTCTTACCCGCCTTAGACTTTCTATCCGGGATGAATGCATCAACCACTTGACCGTATTGTTTACAAACATTCCATAAATCCTTTGCCTTAGCGTGATCCGAAAAATTTGTAACGAAAATAGATGTCGAAATCTTTTGTACCTCTTCCTCTTTGGAAATAGCCACCATATTACCAACTCACCAAACAAATAAGAAAAAAAAACCTAAAAAAGAAAATTGCACGATCAAACCCTAAAATCACGTCGAATCAAATAAAGAGTAATTAAAATGAACACATAAATGTCTAAACACCCAACGGTTCCTATCCGATCACGTTAGTAATAGGGATCAACCGGAGATGAAAGCCTATAACCAATCACAGGAATAGGGCGAACAAGGTGTAAGAACATTTGATCCATATTATCAAGCGTTATTCAATGATTGATGATTAACAGATATCTATCTTGTATATACTCTTCTATAAAACAAAATTTTTTCATAATTAATTTTTTTGAAAAATATCTCTTCACCTTGTGCACGTGGCATTTTTTGGGAGTGTGTTACTTAAAAAATATTTATTTTTGCTCAAAAATAAAGTAACAAGGAGTATTTACTTTTTTTTATGGGGTAATATAGTAAATTTAAGCAATTCCAACAACTATATATAGTTGTGGACAATAATTTTAGGACGAACCGAAAAGGAAAGATAGACAATAATTTTGGGACGGAGGGAGTAAGTAAGTAAGTAACTCCCAATACCTTCTTTCACGGGTTATGGGTCCTAATATCGTCTTTCACAATGTATGGGGGAGTTGTGAGTAGACAGCATACCCCTACCAAAGGTAGAGAGGCTGCTTCCGGTTCTACCAAAGGTAGAAAAGGACCTCCGGCCTTGTAGGGGGTGAGGATCGAACCCTTGACCTCTGTCAAGGGTGTTAACCACTTGATCCAAACCCTTCTCTTTAAGTTATGATATGGTGTATGGTATTAGCCTGATATTCTAGTTTGTTGTGTATTTTGGGTTTTTTTTAACCTTGAATTAGACAAGGATTTGAAATTTTTTATAAAATTTTAGCATTATGTATGAAATGTGATGTTTTGTATTTAAACTTGTTGCTTTATTAGTTTTAGCGAGTTAGGTTATGTTTCTTGAATTTTTTTTTAGCCTAATGTATGGCTAAATGATGGTTTTGCATGAAAGTAAGCTGGTCTTTAGGCGCGATGTACTTAAACTAGTGTAAATTATTAGCTTTATAGTGGATATTAAATTAGGACAATATTATGAATAAAATTTGTATGATTTTTGCCTATGAAGTAAGAGTTTTTAGGGCGAATGTACAGAAATGTAGAATGCGTGTTTGGATTAGCTTATGTATGGGCTTGTTTGAATGTTAGTATTCGAAAAGGAGAAAAAATGAGGTTATGTGCTTTTGATGATTTGATATATAAAGTTTGCGGTTTTTTAGTTGTTTACTGAAATTTTTTTGGTTTGATGGGTTATGTTTATTGAGCTAAATTAGACAAGGGTTTGTGAATTCTTGAAAATTTTAGCCTTATGTATAAATTTGACATTTTTATGCATAAATTTGATGTTTCATATACTTCGTATGAAGTTTGTTGCTTTATTAGTTCTATTAGTGAATTGGGTTTCATGGGTTGGGTTTCTTAAACCAAGTCAGACAAGGGTTTCACAAGAAGTTAGATTGTTTTGGTCTTATGTATAGATTTGATATTTCTATGCGTAAATTATCAATAAGCCCATCAAATAAGCTAAAGACAAACACCCAGCATGACATGAAAAGGTATGTTTGAAGGTTCTTATTTGAATGACGAAAGAATTAAGTGTATTCGCACTGCAATTTGTTGCAAACGGCCCTAGTTTACACTTACGTTTAGTTCATGTGTGCGTTTTTTGCAAAGGGTCTTGATTGAAATGTAATCTTTTTGTTACTTGATTGGTTTGATTTGGATAAGGGTAATAAAAAAGCAAACTTGCGTGAAGGGAACCACAGAAGAAAGCTGTTTACGATCAATATGGCGAGGAAGGTTTGAAAGTGTTGGAAGGTAACGTTGCTTGAATGAGTGAGTTGCATATCTCACATATCATTGATCATTATATAATGCTTAAAGTTACACTAATACAAAATACTTTCGGTGCCAATAATTCTGCTAGGCCCTATGTGACAGCTAATACTCCCTTGCAGTTTGAGCGGCGAAATCGCGAAAGCTCGGACTGAAGAAGAAAACTAGAAAAGAAGAAATAACACAAAACAAAACATTAACTAATAAAACAGGAACAAAGGAAATCGTGACCTTGCACGACACTTAAACCTCGTGACCTTAGCACGAATAACACAAGAACGTGACCTTAGCACGTTTTAACAACTCGTGACCTTAGCACGAATGTAACCTTAGCACGTTTTAACAACTCGTGACCTTAGCACGTTTTAACAACTCGTGACCTTAGCACGAACGTGACCTTAGCACGTTTTAACGATGAAACAAACAATTATTTACCTTCTTTTTTTTTCTTTTTCTAAATGGTATATCAACCATGTGTCTCCCATTATTTTTAAGAAAAAGATCCTCTCATGTTCAAAAACACAACATTACCTCTCATGTTTATTTTTTATCCTTATTTTTATCCTTATCTCTTCATTATTAGCCCACCTGATAGGTGACTTTTAACAACACCACTAAAATAAAGCACACCTCCATAAACACATTTACTTTTTGATAAACCAAACCACAACAGCCAAAACAAATCTATGTCATTCTATCGTCTTATTATCTCATCGACCCACACTAATAATACAAATAGGCGCATGAGATGAAGAGAAAAGACTCAGAATTATTGTGAGATAATAAGGAGTAAGTGGAATATCTTGCAATGATTATTAAAGTGTGTGTCTATGATGTCATGTGAATGGGTGCGTTTGGTATGGGGTATATGGGAATGGGGTATGGGTTTCATACGTGATTAAAGTAGATGTTTTGTTTAGTGGTGCCAGAAAATGAAATGAGTATATCATAATTCATAAATCAGAGATCTCTCATTAACCCCACTTAGATTGGTGTCTATAGAAATCCATTCGTGGGCCCCAATTTCTTTTCCACTACATAAATTATTTATCTAATAACATTTTTTTTATACATTTATGTCATCAAAATTAAACAATCATAATACATACACTTTTTCCTATTCTATTGTCATTATACCGCCCTTTACCAAATTACGATACCCATTGTGATTCTACTCTAACAACAAACACAAAATAAAAAAAAACCGGCCCTTAATTTTTGTAGGGTGTTTTATTTAGTTATTTGACGCTTATGTTATCTCTAGTTCGAGCTTTTGTGTTCTTTTCCTGCTTCGGACCTTAGGGGGGTCGTATAATATCCCCATTATCCCATGTGGTGTCCCCCACCATTTCCACTGAGTGTATGCAATATATAGTATTCGAAACACTTTGTAAACGATGGGACTTCAACCAACTCATTCAACAGCCAAATCAAAGCCTGATGTCGTCATCATTTAGGTCTAATCCTGGATTGAGACTGATATATTCTCGATTGTTTTTTGGAATGCAAAGTCCATTTGGAGGCACGGGAGAGTCTCATGGTGGGAACCCGTTTCCGAGGAGCATGTTCGGTGATGATATTTTTTCCCAGCAAAGTCCATTTGGTGGTGAAGGATCAGCAAGTATGCCACGTACGAAAGGGGCTATGATTGAGCGCACTTTGCCGTGTAGCTTGGAGGACTTGTTTATGGGGACTACAAAGAAAATGAAAATTTCAAGGGACGTTTTATATTGGCTATGGGGTATTAGCTTTCTGGATTTTTGTTCCATAAATATTAAAAGCTAACTTGTACTTTTGTTTGCATGATCACGAGTCCAAATTTTAAGTGATTGCTTCCTTTATATTTGGAAATTCCTGTGAAATCTTTTTATTCATACTTTGTTCTGCTTATGATTGGGCTTTAGTCTCATAACGTTGAGATTCTAATTTGTTGATAACTTTCCCTGTTGATAAGAAAAATTCCTTAAAAACTTCTGACACAGCTGAATGGTCTCTATAAGGCTGCCCAGTATGACTCACGGTCGCCTATTAGCTCGTTAGTCAAGGTCGCCGCCATAGTGGCTGGGGGGTCGGTCGCTGGCGTTGCTCCGGTCGCTCAGATGAGATCAAGTTTGGTTTATGGTCGCCTGCAACGACGTGTGTCGTGAGCAACAATCTTGTCTTTTATTCCTTTTCTTTTTTTGTTTGTTATATGTGGTTGTGTTTGAGTGTGTGTTTGTGTGTGTGGGTTTTTGGATATTGTGTTTGTGTGTGTGTTTGGTCTGTGTTGGGTTTGTGTGTGTTTGTTTTTTTAAAATTGTGTGCTATTGTTTTTTCGCATGTAATGGTTTTAAATATGAGTGTGAGATGTCCTCAAAAAAAACAGGGAAAAAAACAAATGGGTTAATTCTAAAATCCATCATTTTTTTTATCATCCACTTTCTCACCTTTTTCTTAAAAACTCACAATATTAGCAAACGATGCAAAGTTCGTTAAACGAATAAAAATACACCATCGCGACGAGTAATTTTTTTATCTTCTAAAGAGGGGCACTTTATATATACTGTCGACGAACTTTCGTTTCAATTTTTTTTTTCAATACGTCAGAAAAATCTCATGGGATTTTTTGGAAATTACATGAGATTGTTGGATACAAATCTCATGTGTATTTTTTTTTCACGATGTGATTGAAAATAAAAAGGAAAAAAGTTCGTCCGTAAGTATCGCAACGAGTTTGTAATTTTTTATCTTTCTATAGAGGGCACTTCTTTAAAATCATTTTTTCATCATCACTTTCCCACTTTTTCTTATAAACTCAAATATCTAGCAACAATAAATGTTAAACGAAAAAAAATTCACAATCGCGACGAATTTTTTTTATCTTCTATAGAGGGGCACTTAGATGAAAAATTACGTTGCCTAGGATTTTTATCTTGTATTAAAGCTCAAAATAAAACTTTAATTATTACAAGTTACTTTAAAACACACATTTATATAAAAATACCGCAGAAGATTGATTGTTACAAGGGTGCGTGTGTAGTTAGTAGTGGTTTGGTCGCGTTTTCGATGATATTTACAAACGATTTCAACTGCCTTTTATAGGCTATACAATAAGGGGATATGCCGTTGGTATAAAGCATATGCTTTGGCATAATTGCATATTTCCACGGGAATAAAATGCATGGCATGTGCAGGAACTATTCCATGCCATTATCAGATACAATAATTATTTTAACTTAACTGAGGACGTATTTAAACATATGCGGGTCCGGCGGCTTTAATAATTAAACATAGTGGTGGGGTCGACTTCTTTTTATCTTTGGACTTTGTGGACTTTGTAGCACGCGTTTGTAGACTTTTGTTACATACGGGCCCTTCGAGCTTCTGGACAAAGTGGTACGGGACGATTCGATTTTATCGCTTGTAGACTATAATCATCCCATCCCGGGTCCACAATAAAAATCGAATCGTCACTGCTTTCGTCATCTTCTAGAAACCCTTTCCTGTTGTAGCGGTACTTGCCATCGTCGTTGATTGCGTTGTCGTCGTCGTTGATTGCGTTGTCGTCGTTAGATGTTATTGCGTCCCAATCCTTGTGCCAAGGCTTCCAGTTCGATGAGGATTCTTCTGGCTTCTTTATTTTGAACTCTAACATCTTCTCTTTGATCAGACCAGTGGTTGTCTTTTGTTGACTTCCCAAAATAGATTTGAGCTTTGTATTGTATGATTGCTTGTAGGTGTCGCATGGCTTTGACTGCTTCTTTTGCCGCTTGAAGTTCAAGGTCTTGAGCGACTGATCTCCATGCATCAGATTTATCCATTCTGATTGGGGTTTGGTTGGCCTTGAGCTGGTAACATTTGTATAGTGCTCCTGGTTCTTCAAGTGTGAAGATAGTTTTTGTGAAGATTCTAGGAAGTGGTTGGAAATCTTCATGACTTCTTCGCAAGTGATCTTCATATTCTTCTGAGAGGTATTGGGGGACTTTAGAGCTTCTGGACAAAGTAAAATGGGACGATTCGATTTTATCGCTTTCCTGGATTTGAGTTTATGAAAAAGAGCTTTTCATCATCTAGCAATTGTTCTACATAGTTTGCAAGACGTAGAAAAAATGATATCAAAGGATTTTCCCTTTTAAGTGAACTCAACCAAATCATTGATGTGGGCTCATCACTTGGTTATGATGTTAGAGGATGTAAAAAAACTCTAAACAAAATGATCAAAGGAATCGGGAGAATCGGGAGAGGAGAGATCAAAAAAGGTCGAAATCGGGGGAGGATTGGATGGAGGGAGGGAAATCTAATAATAAAACAGGGAATCGGGGAAGGGGGAGGATTGGATTATGATTGGAATGGGATTTCACATGGAGGATAATTCACATGGTTGACAAATGAATATTTTTGTCATTAATAGTATTTTTTGTGGTACCGAGGGAAAAGGAAGAAAAAAGGAAAAAAACAATAAAAAAAAAAAAAGGAAATAAAATAAAAAAAAGAAAAAGAAGGGAAAACGCATGTGGATATTACATAATGTGGATTAAGGACCTTTGCCTCTTTAAACACAAAATGGGCATTTTCTCTGGGAGATTCAAACAAGAAGAAGAATCAAAAATATGACTCGTTTGAGTGAGCTTCTATATTTCTATTTTGAATTTTTATATCTATGCTGGGGGTAACTTACTATGCTTTGTTTTATGATTGTAGTATGGGCGTGTTCTCTCAAGTGGGTATTTTTACTCTATTTCTATATGGGACCCCTCATCCCAATAAAATCTCCCCTATATGTTCTACTTAATGATTTCTATTTGGTGTGCTGTTACACGGCTGAAGAACTAGGTTTATTTTTTCAAAGGGAATTGGAAGAAAGAATGTTAGTTCTAGAAGAATATGTAGTGCGTGAGGAGAGAAGAGCTGATGATGAAGAGATGACTGAGTGGGTTTTCATGGTGAATATTTACGGCCCCCCCCACAAGATCATGTTGTATTTCTATAACTTTTGCTTATGGATTAGATCACAGACTTTCATTGCATCAACCATAATAGCTCCTATATTTGTTTGGAGACCATTGAATCTGGTGTTTAGAAACGCTCAAAGAAAGGTTGGGGGTACTACTTTTTTGAATAGTATTGATAGATGCTGATCATTTTTTAACTCTTTCAATTTGATTCCACAGGTTGGTTTTGTCGATCTTCCTATTTGTGATTATTTGTCGTTTCGCTCTTTTACTTGGATTATGAATAAAGCAGGGGGGTTACTAAGCTTTATAGTAAACTGCTTGATCGCTTTCGCCTTTCTTATTTCAGAAAGGATTAGAATGTGTGGACTATTTCGAACCCAGATGTTAGGGATTATGGATAGTACTTGCTATCGATTAGGTTATGGATATGGTACTGATTCATAACTTAATCCTTTTCATAGTGACAGAACTGATTTTGGTTCCACCACTCGTTATCAAAATTGTATAACGCAAATGGCTTTTTTTTGAGAGATGGTTTTGATAACCTCATTTATGAGAAAATGGGGATCATAGCTTGATTCTATTCTCAAATTGTCATTGAAAAGTTTTTTGCCCCCCCGCCTCAAGGTAAGATCAAAACAACGTAGGTGCAACAAGATCAAGACGTTGGAAAGAGAGAAGAAACAGAAAAATCGTGGTCTTTTTATTTTGGTTTTTGGTGGTTTTGTTTTGGCTCTTGTGGAAATTATTCATTGAGGGGAAAGTACAAAGGACTTATTCTTGATTGATGAGTGGATCCGCTTTTTTTTCCTATGGCTTACGACACACCCGACAATGATCACCGCCTCATCCTTCTTAAAGAAAATTTAAAAGATCGATAGATTAAGTTTGCTTCAATGGGAGAAGTTTATTTTAAAAAGATCATTCAAATGGGATATAGAAAAAAGGGGTTTGACAATATTCAAAATTCTTCATGGGCTCATCAACCAAAAAAAGGCGGGAATCTATATGATAATGGGATGATTATATGGTTTGAGGGAGAAGGAAATTGGGATAACTGAAACCCTTAGTTTGATCAATAGGATGCCTCCTTCCTTCAATTCTATTATTAAAGGAAATTCTACAGCTCAAGATTCACAGGGTATGTTCTCTAACCTTCCTCTTTTCTCATTCCCCTTATGCATGGATCGAGAAAGGATGAATACTCTTGAAAGACAGGTTTACATTGAGGAAATTAAGGAAGCCGTTTGGGATTGTAGGGAAGTAGTTTAAGCATCCCGGGGCCCGGGTATTTAGGTTAATCTTTTGCGTTTTGTGAAGAGTTGTGGGGGGGGGACCACTCTATTCAGAAGGATCTTATGATTTGTTACTTTATTCTTTTGCTTTCTTTGTGTTATGCTAATGGCGCTAAATTCTTCGTTTTTCTCAACTCTTATCCCAAAAGGTCAACATACCTACCTTAATCACTGTCTTGCTTTGCCCTATTTCGCCTTATTGTATACACTATAAGATTACATTGCCAGATTTTAGCTAACAGTTTATCTTAAGTGATTGGACAAGATTGTTTGCAAGGAGACAATCGGCGTTTCTATAGTTGGTCGTCAAAATTCTTGATGGTCCTCAGTTATCTAAGCCGAATTCATTTGAGTAGTGGTATTATAAAAAACGGAAAAAGAAGTAAAAAAAAAAAAATAAAGAAAGCTCATCAATTTTTTTAAAGTGGACTTTGAAAAAGGCTATTGATTCCATAAGCTTGGAATTAATTTGATTCACATTTCGATAGGTTTGGATTTGGTAATAAATGGTGTGCTCTTTGATTAATGCTTTTCTGTCTAATTTCTCTCAAGAGCTTCGATTCTAACTTATGGTAGAACCCCTTAAGGTTGAGTTTTCCTTTAAGCGTGGTCTTAGGCAAGGAGTTTCCTCTATCTCATTTCATTTTCATCTTGGTTTATGGAAGGTTATCCATTAATGCTTTTGAGGAAGAAGTGGGAAGGAAAAATGGTTTGATTACTGGTGTTAATTTATTAAAACAATTTCATACTTTCAATGTTTCTATACTTTTCTATGGCAGATGATGGGATCATTTTACGGATTGGAAATGTAAAGACACATGGATATTATCATTGTGTTATCCATGTTTTCTATCTTCATCTAGCATCGGGTCTCCAAGTTTATAGTCACAAGTATATTTTTATGGTATTGGGGTTAATAAAGATGGAGTTTTAAGTTATGGCTCAGCACATAATCGCTTGGTTGTATTGCACGGTGATATCCCTTTCAATTAACTTGGTTCTTCTTACCCTTGGTTCCAATTTGTAGTCTTTGCTAGCTGGAAGGACGCTTGTTGATAGTTTTCATATGAGGCTTTACTCTCTTGAAAAGCTTTATCTCTCTTGTCGATTGGGATCGTTCTGACTTTATATGTTCTGTGACTTGGTTGTCTTAGTATTCTACTATCTATCGATTTTAACGAGGGAAGACACCCGAGAATCGATGGTCCTTCGTGACCTGGAAAGAATTCGGGCTTAACATTAATTTTGGTGGTGGTATTAAAGATAAAAACAAAATGGCTGGGTCAAATGGCCTATTATTCTTTATTCTTTCGATATAAGGGAGGGGTTATAAACATTGGCAGTCTTTAAAGCTTTACAACCCTTTGTCTTACTTTAATAATCGGAGTTGGAGGTTTGCTTTCTTTCCCCCAAACGCCCTTTCGGTTTCAGGTAATCAAAGCTTGATCAATGGGT
Organism: Tanacetum coccineum; assembly: GCA_026074375.1. Taxonomy (NCBI): domain Eukaryota; kingdom Viridiplantae; phylum Streptophyta; class Magnoliopsida; order Asterales; family Asteraceae; genus Tanacetum; species Tanacetum coccineum. The sequence goes on from BQNB010014373.1 coordinate 42,985, forward strand.
CAGAAGGAGGTGGGGTTTTTTTTGTTCGATACAAAATGGTTGTAGCTTAAGGCAATTTGGAGCTTACAATTGTTTGGAACCTCAATTTTCTACCACTCGAAAGGTATTATCTTATCTAACAATTTTCGTTTTGAAAGCTGGTTGTGGCACCAAACTCGTATTACGATTTGGCAAAGTTATTCGGGTAGAGCGGGGAAGACTCCTTCTTTTTACATGGTACCAATCGGCTTATCATCTTGATCAAGACAAAGATTTTGTGTTTTCTTTGAACCGTATTATTAATAATGGGCATGGTCCTTGGAATTGGATTTCTCGTCGGAAACCAACCACTCAATTTCACAACCCCCACCTTCCCTAACCTCTAAAACTACATCACGGTTCACCATTCTGACCACCACTCTCATCCTTCTGCCATTCTCATCAAACAATACATAACCAACTCCTTACCCACCAATCTTGGTGTTTTAGAAATCTTGCCTATTTATTTGTGAATGTTAAATGAGATCGTGTCAACCTAAATATTGATGTCAAGAAGATAAGTTGTACCTTTATCAGTTAGTCTAATGGTACTTTTACCTTTATGGATGCTTCGTTATAAGGATATTGACCAAATATCCTTACACTCTGATCTTGCTTACTTATTAGGATAATTCTATCCACAGGAAGGTTAAATTGTGTTATCGTTGGAGGACCTTTTCCTTGGACCGACTCCCTCATTAGATGAATCTCTCTTCGCGTGTTGGTATGGATATTCTGGCCATCTCTTGTCCTTCTGGCAATGCCTCCAATGTGAATTGCAATCTTGTTTTCTTCGAAATGCGAAACTTTACTACGATATGTGGTAGCTCGTTTTTAGATGGTGTGACCATATTCCTCTTTTTCAAGCTTCTTCTTGGGATTATTTACAATGATTGATCATCTCGTGGCATTTGCTTCTAAAGAGAAAAAAACACAGGTTCTATGTTTATTACTACTTCAGTTTTTGGTGGCTTTAGAGATACCGAATAATAGCGTGTCAAGTTTAACTATCATCGTTATGATAAAAGTGATCTATTCGAATACACTGTTGTTTCTCTTCATTTTTGTGGCTCAACAATAGGACCTTATGAAGTTATCTTGGGAATGACTGGATTATGTATCACTTTCGATCCGCGTTAATGGCATTATGGTTTAGAGCTTTATTGATTTTGGGTTTTTTACTGAACTGCTAGCGTTAAAGTTCATGGAGTTGGTTAACATGTACGCCAAGGTTTTTGCGTTTTTTCGGCATCTTCTTCGGTTTTGTGGATGGTTCTTTCTTTTTCATTCATTCTCTCGGGGCCCTTGTTTTTCGGTGGTTTCATCAAAATCCTTTCCCGAAGTGAAAAACGGTTGTGTGGCTCGGCCTACGGGATGGGGGGTTGTTTTTCTTTTGTGAAGTGAAAACCGATCAGTCGGCCTTCGTGTTTAAAAGGTTTTTTCATCCCTTTTGATTCCCATAGCAAGCTTTATGTCTCGGGTTTTTAAATTTTTTTGATTGGTTATGTAATTATTTTTGCTTGACTATTATTGTACTTTTAGTTTATTGCGTCTTGCTTAGACACTTTTTATATATATATTCCAACTTTGCTGTTTAAAAAAAGAAATATAGTGAACGGCTAAAATCCATTTATATAAAAATCAAAAGCCACCTTCAGAATAGGTTCGTTACTAACTAGCCTTTGACAAGAAATGTGATGGAGTGGTAAATGACAAAAAAAAAAAATAAAAAAGAAAAAAAACAAAAAAAAAAAAAAAAAAAGAAAAAATAAAACGAATAATCAGGGGAGATGTGAATATATTGTGGTTAGTATTTTACTGACGGATGTTTGTTGAAATTAAGTAATGTAGGTTTGTGGGAAGTAGGTAATGGGGGGAAGGAAACATATTCATATATACTTGTCCGAGATGATTTTTAATGCTGGTCTATCGTTCATGAAAAAAATTGATCCCCAATTGGGTTGTTGATGTGCTTATTAGAAGTGATGTTTGCTAGGACATGAAGTTGGTTTTTGAAGTATTTTTTGCCAACAAACAGTGATGTGGGTTTTCTAAGATAAAATGTTCAGGTGGTATTGTCGATATTTAGGTCTCTAATCGAAGAATAACACTTTAATTACTTTGCAATTACAAAGGAAAGGTCTATTAATTGTGTCTTATTGCAGATTTTAGGCGATGATTATAGCAATGGAAATGTCTTGCCAACTGAGTTTTTATAAGAGGAATTTTATTGCGGTTATGCTATCATTCATTTTGAGTCCTAACAGTTATAGATAGAGAGATTTGCTAATAGCATACGGGTCCAATGTGTAATTGTCTAGAATCTATATAAAAAAGAAATAGGTTCCAAAGTCAAAGGATCGAAAGTGTTAGTTCATGCATGTAACCTCCTAAACAAGCTTACTGAGAAATTTAGACTACTATGGCACTTGAATTGTTTTTTGCAAATATAAGATCGAATTAATACAGCTATGTCATTGTCTTGATGGTAACTGATGTATAACCTTTTTACTTTTTTTGTGGTTTAAATGTTCAAGTACTCATTTGGTCAAAGGACTTACGTTGTTTGCATAAATGTACTCCTTAGGTGATACTTTTTGACCCGTTTTGTAATTAGTAAAAAAACGCACATCAACTATTAGAAAAGGTACGTAACCCTGAAGCGTCCCATTCCTAAAAAGTGTTTGAAATTGCCAACTTTAAATAGGTTATTTCTGAATCTAAAGATAAGATACTTTGTAGACTCAACATGAAATTATTTGATGTTAAAAGGTCGTGTGAAGGTATTTTGATTCCGAGAAGCCGTGATGGTGCACGGTGGCTTTATATACTGACGAAGAGAATGTCAAGATGGTTGTGAGTCCATATCACAGTTAGAGAAGGTCACCAAGGTAATGTATTCACTATTTATAGCAGCTTGCTATACTTTTTCATGTGTCATTGTACTTTTTTATTACAAATTTCAAATCGATAACAATGCTCATAGAAATAAGTTATTAAGAACCTAAATAAGCTCTTCCAAACAACCCTTTATTAGCCACTTTGTTTTTTTGATTTTGCTTAGGAGTGAGTGCTTACAAGCTGTGTAAAAATGGTGACAAACACAATGACACGAGTTAATGGGATATCAGGTGAAGAAGTTGGAACCGCAATGATCTCTCATGTACATGAACAATATCCGGAACTGGAAGTGGATTCGAAACAGATACCGTGCGGCCACAAGTGCATGATGGAGGTTTGGGAGTTGTGGCAATGGATTAAGGTCAAGGAGCGGATAAGGGTGTGCCTCTGAATGAGTACTTGGTGAAGACATTGAGGCCCAAGGATGAAGGTAAGGCTTTATCGGAGTAGAACCATCATACATCATCTTTGTCACCACTCAACACTGCTGGATTAAAGTTAATGTAGATTTAGGCGTATTTTGAAATCAATTAGTTACTACTAGTTGGTTACCCGCGCATAGCGGCGGCAATAAAATTTTTACTAACTCAACTCTTTACGCAATTTCCTACCCGCTTAGTAATTTCATTTCACAACACTTTGAATGTATGTGTTCGTTGTATGTGTTCGTTTGAGTTTCCCGTAGCTTTCCCGCAATACCATATTAACATCATCATTCTCGCATGTAAAAAGAAAACACTCTCTCCGAAAATATATAGTTTTAACGTATCAAGTTCATATTTAATTAAGGTTAAAGTTGTAAAAAATACAAATCAACATAAAATAAACCCGCTAAAAATGTAAAAAACAAAAAATTATAAAAATATATCAAAATGGATGTTGAATGAAAGAGCATAAAATTTTAAAAAATATGATGAAATTAGATCATAATAAAATTAAATTGATAAAAAGATATTTCAATTTGAAAATAGAGGTGAATTTTTAATCAAAAGGTGACACATGTCACTTTATGATGTGGTTTCTTAAAATGAGATGAATGGTCAAGATTGCACCTCCTTATCTTAATTTTTATTGGGTCCCACATTATAAATGCTTTATATAGTAGTATAGATATGTTTAGAGTTAAGCAGAGTTTGATAAATTCACAAGGTTGCCAACATTTTGAATATTTAGCTTTTTTAAACATCTGTAACATCACATACCTGAATGTTATCCTTCTTCATGTTATCCACAACAGCAGGTGGGAGGATAGCGATTTTGTTATTGGATCGTAATCGCTGCTGTCTGAATTGGAAGAAATGGAATCTCTGCCATCATGGGGAGCAGAAAGTCCCTACAAAAGAATTTGCTTCATCTGAAAAGTTTGATATTTGATGACAAGATGGTTTCGTCAAACAGCTTTGATGAAATTTGTAACAAGTAGTAATTTGTTAAGGCAAGGTAAATTGGATCGGGCAGGGGTGAGTCGCCCTCAAACAATTTGGTGTCCATTTTCTTATTAATCTCAACCTAAGTCTTTGAATAGAAATGAATTTACGAGTTGTGCATTATACAAAGACTACTTTAAGCAATTTCCAAACCGTTTGACCTTTTAAGCTACAGTTCATATTTGAACTAATTGAAAAACGCAGCCCAAATCGACCCATTATTAAGCAAATGGTACAAATTATCACCTCCTATACCGAGAATACTAAGAGGGTGTTTGTTATTGCGTTTGTTTGCAGATTATTAGATTATTTCATTTTGAAAACGTTATAAGCAGGTGACTAGTGTTTGGATAGTGTAGGAGAATAATTGATTATTTGCGATTAGAACATTTCAAAACGCAGTTTGTAGAAAGCAAGTGTATACTTGCTTTTAGAAAACGCAGCTCACCTTTCTTCAATAAATTACAATACTATCCTTTAAATATTACATTGTAGCTACCTACTAATATATTTAATGTCTATTTTTGTCATTTACACCATTAGTTAATTGAATAATCCAATTTGCCAAACAATTAAAAAACTGATTATCTGATTATTGCGTTATCATACAACATAATTAAATCCAAACACTAAATTTCAAAATCACGTTTTGTAACAACCAATTATCTGATTATCCGTTTTCAAAACGCATAATCTATTTTCAATAAGCAATCCCAAACACCCCCTAAGTAAATAATGAGTCATGAGTCATTGGCATGAAAATACAATACCTCAGAATTTGGCGAAAATGGCGATGGCCCCAAAACTGCAAAATGAATTGTATAATATAGCAAGATTCCAATCCAAAGTCATCTATTTACAACTGGCGACCATTTGTTGGTGACACTGAATTTGGTCCATAAATTTTCTCAATTTCAAATTATTAAGAGATATTTCAGATGTTTTAATATTACTCAAATATGTGCCAAGTCAAAATTGCAATTCATTCCGGATAAAGGGAGTACATACACTTTAATTTGCGCTGAACATTCTCTAAATGGAACTTAGGGTAGACCGCCAAAAAATACATTCTGTAGTTTAAAAAAAAGGTTGAAAAATCAGCAGTTACAGTTAACAAATTCACAACGGTCAAATTGACGTGCCCAGCTTAGCTACCGCTAACCTAACGACAGTTTTATACAGTGATCAAACGTTCACGTCAAACTCAAATACCCCACTACAGTTGTATGGGTAATAACCCATCAAACAAAGGCATCAATATTTTACAAAATCACTATGCAAGCGACCATTATACGCACTCCATGCGAAAAAAAATTGACACAACCCGTGTGCAACGCACGGGTCTGCATGCCTCGTACAAAAAATAATCAAGTTGGTTAAATTAATACTCCCTCCGTCCCTAAATAAGTGTCCACTATTGACTTTCGAAGTCATTCTTCTTCGACTTTGACCTTAAATTATTTTGTTTGTGTTATATAATACTTGATGAAAATCATATCCATGAAAATACATTGAAAACTCAATTCATTCATATATTTTGCATCATGTATTATATAACACAATCAAAATAATTTAAGGTCAAAGTTGTTCATATTAATCTTAGTTTCAGGTTTTCTAATTGTTAAGTATCTGTTTATCAAACCCAACTTGGCCACCATGCCTCATTATTACTACTTGTTTCATCTCTATAGCGGTCAAGGTATCACATACGTACTACGTACTATTTGTAGAAGTAACTCAAAGTACATATAACTATTTAGGGTCAATGTCATAAAATACCTACGAAGTTTCAAAATTGTCCCGACTTCACCAACGAACTAAATTTCGTACTGTCTAGACCAACGAACTTGTTTATTATGTGACAATATGACAAAATGGGACCTGATACATTTCATGTCATTTTTTTTTTATTTTTTGTTTTTCCACATCACCCTCAACCATTTCTCTCTCACACTTTTTATGGGAAAGTTTTTTTTAAGCATTTTTTTAGGAAATTTTTTAGGAATTTTTTTTTTAACTTTTTAGGAAATTTTTTAGGAAATTTTTTAGGAAATTTTTTAGGAATTTTTTTTTTAAAACCGGTTACTTAATGGTACAAATTATCACCTCCTATACTGAGAATACTAAGTAAATAATGAGTCATGAGTCATTGGCATGAAAATACAATACCTCAGAATTTGGCGAAAATGGCGATGGCCCCAAAACTGCAAAATGAATTGTATAATATAGCAAGATTCCAATCCAAAGTCATCTATTTACAACTGGCGACCATTTGTTGGTGACACTGAATTTGGTCCATAAATTTTCTCAATTTCAAATTATTAAGAGATATTTCAGATGTTTTAATATTACTCAAATATGTGCCAAGTCAAAATTGCAATTCTTTCCGGATAAAGGAAGTACATACACTTTAATTTGCGTTGAACATTCTCTAAATGGAACTTAAGGTAAACCGTCAAAAAATACATTCCGTAGTTTAAAAAAAAGGTTGAAAAATCAGCAGTTACAGTTAACAAATTCACAACGGTCAAATTGACGTGCCCAGCTTAGCTACAGCTAACCTAACGACAGTTTTATACAGTGATCAAACGTTCACGTCAAACTCAAATACCCCACTACAATTGTATGGGTAATAACCCATCAAACAAATGCATCAACATTTTACAAAATCACTATGCAAGCGACCATTATACGCACTCCATGCGAAAAAAAATTGACACAACCCGTGTGCTACGCACGGGTCTGCATGCCTCGTACAAAAAATAATCAAGTTGGTTAAATTAATACTATTACAGTATTACTAGAGTGTGTTCATATTAATCTTAGTTTCAGGTTTTTTAATTGTTAAGTATCTGTTTATCAAACCCAACTTGGCCACCATGCCTCATTATTACTACTTGTTTCATCTCTATAGTGGTCAAGGTATCACATACGTACTACGTACTATTTGTAGAAGTAACTCAAAGTACATATAACTATTTAATACTTGCTTTCATCAACATCAACTAGATCGGCGAGAGATTGTCGAGAACTTAATATAAGAGGCTACTTTATAATGGGCTAATGACAGCTAAATGTATTATAGTTGTCAAGATTTCCTTCTATATGTATCAAACAAATTTTTTTGCTTTTATGTGTACTAAACTCAATTTTATTGCATTTTTGTGTATTTTATAACCATTTTGACTCTCATTTTATTAACCCGCAAAGGGCAAAATGGTTATTTACCACACAAAACATGCAATAAAATCAAGTTTAGTACACAGAAAAGCAAATTTTTTTGTTCGATACATATATAAGGAAATCGTGACAACTATGATACATTATCATGCCATTAGCCCCTTTATAATTATAAAAGAGTATCGGAAACTTCTGAATTCAATCCATATGAAGTAAACTTGGACTGGTTGAGAGGTGCCAAGCACTGAAGCACAAGCCTTTCACCTTACTGGCTCCGTGGCGAAGTGATCCTACATCTTTGTTTTGTGTAGATTTTATTTCAGTAAACTGTTATATGTTAGGTGATGTCATTTCCAAACAGGATTCAAAATCTTTCATTGGCATGTCGATCTAGATCATATGGAACGAAAGTAACGAATTTCTAATAGGCCTACAAATGTATATTCATGAAATGATCCACTCATAATGCAAAAATAAATTATTTTTGATAAACCCGCAAATGAACTAAAAACTCATTTGCTACAGAGGTTCAATCCTGAGATTCGAAAATAGTTTTTGCCACATTTACGACAAAATAAACTTTGATATCAAATTCTGATGTAGAGAAAAAGTATCATGGTAAGAATTTGCGTACGAATTTGTCTCAATCAAAGAATCGTCAAATTTGTTTGTAACAACTTCTAAAAATATAAATTTGAAGAGCATATAAAACTTCTAAAAATATGATAGAATGATGCTATTTCAAGAAAACTTATCTGATCCATGTGTAATGCCTATTATTAACTAGTTTTGTCTTGTCCATGTTAACAAACAAAATAATACACGACCGCATAACAGAAACTTTCTGATATATACACATCCCACTTGACTTTATAAATAATTTCATATACGGAGTATTTGACTAGAGCATACACATGAAGATGTTCATAGATTACAACTGATGGTTATGTCATGTGGCATGGGCAGATAAATCAGCCATCATTCAAAATTTTATATGAATTTTTGCCGAATATAAATCACTTGCTATTTTCAAAACTAGGAACAGGTCTATAAGAAACATAGAATAAACAAACATCTAGAAATGCTTTCGCTTCTACAACTAAGCATTATCGTTCTAGCCTTCGTATATCACAAAAATGAAGCTATTGCTGCATTTGTGCCACCATACACTTCCATAGTTGTTCCTGTTACCAAACATACCGATGCTGTTAAGCCTCTCTATAGCGTTGAAATCATGACAAAATATATAAACATGCAATTTATGCATGCAAACTTTCTTATTGACATCGATGCTCCTTTCATATGGCACTACTGCATCCTGCAATGGAACCCTACTCCGGGAAGTTGCCCTACCAACACTCTTTGCACCTATCCTGTGTCTTGCGAAGAATATCAATGCACGGATGTGAGGACTATTTACTCATACAAGAATCCTTCTTGTCCACCAGTAACAAATAGCTCAACGTTACCTGGTTGGGGATATTGCACTTGTCCGGTTAATGTAGTGGACCCGATTTCAGGATCATGTAGTCAAGCCCTCCTTAACTACGACGATTTCACTGTGAACACAAGCAATGGTAAAAGTATTTTCACAGGATTATATGGAGCAAATCCTAACGCTGCATGTGCTTCTACTTCTACATTTCAATCATTCCCTGCAAATGTTAATGGCGTCATGGCGTTTTCCTCCTCACCATATGTGTTACCAGCTTATTTATATCAACCACTTAAAAGATCATTAGCTCTATGTTTGCCTAGCAATCCGTCCACTCCTGGAGTTCTGTTTTTTGGAGCTGGCCCTTATTATCTTCTTCCCCAATCCGATGTTGACGTAAGGAGTTTACTCTCTTATACTCCTTTATTAAAGTATCCAGGTTCTTTCGGATACTTTATAGGTGTCAATTCCATCGTAATCAGACGAAGATCTATTGACTTACCCCTGAATAGCACAACCAAGCTTAGTACAATCGAGCCTTACACAACTCTTAGAACTGACATTTATAATCGCTTGGTGGATATATTATCGATCTATACATTTGGAATTCCTCGTGCAAGGCCAGTCACACCTTTTGGACTGTGTTTCAGGACCTTCACTAGATATATTTTGATGCAGGTTCCTGATATTGATTTGATTCTCCCCAATGGAAAGAAATGGACTATAGCTACTGCTAACTCCATTAAACAACTTACAAGAGACGTGGCATGCCTAGCGTTTGTTGATGGTGGTATGGCAGCTGAACATGCAATCGTTATTGGGACCTTTCAGTTTGAAGATAATTTTCTCGAGTTTGATTTAGAGAATTCAACTTTTGGGTTTAGTTCATCGTTGTTACGTAGGCAGACTTCTTGTGCTAACTTCAACTTTACACTCATCAATACCAGTTAGATCTATTTCATAAAAGCATATGTGATCAGCTGGATATGGATGGCGAATTAGCCTTCCTAATAAACATCTTATTTTCATTGATTGCCTTCATAATTTGCCTTTCCAATATGTAGTCGAATAAACTACTTTTTTAGAATAGTACCCTAATGGTGGTTTAGATTGGGTTGATCCTTTTTAAAATAAACTGAATTATATAGATCGAAAAAACTAAACATAAAACAAAGTACTAACGAATAACTGTTCTATAATTTGCCAACATTTACAGTTTTACACCACCAAATGAAAAACATATAAATTAAAAAAATTAAACAGATATTATATAAACTAATCGGGTGAAACTGTAACTACAGTTTCATAGATACACATACATCGAAAAAGATTGTCCAATCTCGACTACTTATTAAAATAAACTGAATTCACCCACTTGACTATTGATTATTCGAACATCTTCAACTGTTATTAGTGAGCGTAAAGTTGAAGTGTGAACAAGAGGTCTGCTTACGCAATAATGACGAACTAAAACCAAAACGCGAATTGATAATATCAAACACCACTAAGTTATCCTCAAACTGAAACGTCCCAATCATGATTGCAGGCTCACTTGCTGCACCACCATCAACGAACGCTAGACATGCCACGTATTTTGTTATCTGTTTGATGGAGTTAGTTGTGGATATAGTCCAGTTCTTCCCATTTTGGAGACTTAAGTCAATGCCAGGAACCTTCAAACTAATCGTGCCATTATACTTGGATGTTCTGAAACAAAGGCCAAACGGTGCGATTGCCTTTGCAGGAGGGATCTTTTTCGTAACCTTTGAAAACCTCCTAATGACATTATAATAAATATCGGTTCTAAGAGTTGTGTAAGGCTCAGTTGTACTAAGCTTTGTGGTAATATTTGCGGGAACCTTGATTGATCTATTCTTAATAACAATGGCATTGACACGGATAAAGTATCCAAAAGAATCTGGTTTTTTTAGCAACGGAGTATAAGAAAGGTAACTCGTGACATCAACATCCGACTGAGGAAGAAAGTAATAAGGACCATTTCCTAAAAATAGAATCCCACGAGCAGATAATCTGCTAGGTAAACATATAGCTATTATTTTTGGAATTTCATACATATAATTACGGAAAGAATCTGGTAAAGCATAACGAGCTGTCGAAAGAGCCATGACACCAGTAACGTTAGCAGGGAATGATTTGAACGAGGTAGAAGAAGCACAAGAAGCATATTGGGAAGCAGTGTTCACTTGTATAAAAAATTGTCTACCTTTGCTTGTGTGCATTATGATAGCATCGTGACTAGCATAAGCAAGGCCACACGATCCTGTAACAGGATCGAGTACATTAACCGGACATGTACAATTTCCCATATCAGGTGAGCTAGGAATGCTAGTTATCGATGGGCAAGAAGGATTACGATATGTGTAACTATTCTGCAAAACCCTGCATATATCTTCACTGCATTGAAGTGGCTGCCTACAGATCTTTTCGATACGACAATAATGATCTCTATATGCTATACTCTTTTTCAAGATGCATTCATGATATGTGAGAGGAGCATCAATGTCGATAAGTAAGTTTTCATGAAAGGATTTAGTGCCCTCAATTGATGATATGGTTTGAGCGCTATAGAGAGGCTTAGCCGCATCAGTATGTTTCCTTATTGGAGCAACTAAGGAGGTAAAAAAGGTTGGTACATATTGAGATATTGCTTCATGCTGATGGGAAATGAAAGCTAGAAAGATAAGGATTAGAGTAAATTGCAAAAATCATCCCTGTGGTTTGTAGTTTGTGGCACTAATCATCCCTAGCCGATACTATTGGCACTAATCATCCCTGCATGGCAAATATCTGGCAAAAATCATCCTTATTGGGGATGATTTTTGCAAAAAGTTTAACAAAAAGTTTTGCAAAAATCATCCCTTTAGGGATGATTTTTGTCGAACGTTTCACCACTCAGGGATGATTAGTGCCAATAGTATCGGCTAGGGATGATTAGTGCCACAAATTACAAACCACAGGGATGATTTTTGCAATTTACTCTAAGGATTATTTGAGTAAGGGAAACCATTTTTGAATGCTTGTATATTTTGAACTGTGCTTTTTGCAATCGCATCAGCTAGTGTATTTATATGCATATGTCAAAGCCTTTATGTATCGAGTCTTTTTTTGGACATATTTATAAGTCAACTACAAATGGTTTCGTTATAAGATAAACTTAAGCATCTGTAAAAGATAGATTGAGATCTTCTTGTCAGTATGAGTATCTTTCTTAATACTAACTTTTTATGAAATAATCTATTTGAGCAAAGACTTAGAGAACTTTGACCATACTGAAAAAGTCAATGGTCAAGGCCTAAGCAGTGTACATGTCCTTACGTCCATATGAAAGGATAATCCACATAAAAGGCCTATGGGTAACGTATGAAAGGTACTTGATGTTGTGTTCAAAGTAGCATAAGTCTAATAGGAGCAATATTTAATTGTACAACTAAGACATCAATCACCATCAACTAAATGGTAAATCTTATACTATAACTTAGAATATGGGCATAATTTAAGCACAAATGAAAGATTATGATGACTGCATTTTGAACCCAGAATATGTAACATGACTAGTTAAGTACACAATATGACGTATTTAACCATTAAAGACTATTTTGTTGGCCCAGAAATGCTGTAATTTTCGACTTATTACTAAACATGGACAAACTATGTATTAAAAAGCCACGCATCATAAATATCTGTCCACAACCATTACAAAAGCTAGCGCCAACAGAATATTCAACTTTTCAGTTTACCATCGTTAGTAAAGTTAAAATTTCACCAGAGTTTTCTGACCAACAGCAAGAACTAAAAGCCAAAGTTCGAATTTCTCTAAAAATCAACACCAGAAGTTATCCTCACTGAAACGTCCCCAATTTCAATTGCAATGTTCACATTTTGTTGATTACAAACCACCTCCAAGCAATGCAAGACAGACAAGTCCTTTTGTTTTATCTGCTTAAAATGAATAGAGTGATATATTCCATTTTCCCATCCAGACTAAAACTATATCAGAAATGTTATTCCAAGTCGTGCCCACTTATTCCCTTTTAACAAACCAAAGGGACTACTCTAGCACAGGGATTCCAGTTTACAACGAAAATGTTTGAATCACCGATTATAAATATCAGTTCTAAATGAGTAAGGCGCAATGTACTAATTTGGTAAGGAATTCCCAGAATGGCCGATAATTTTTGTTTATTACAATGCACTGACACCAATATATATCTCCCAAGAATCTGACTTAAAGATCAATAATAAGAATCAAACTCCTTACATCGACATCTCCTGAGTTTTGAAGTAGGTAATAAACCAGTGTCCAAAAAAAAGAACACGCATGAGCAACGAGGGTGCTCGCAAACAAGAGGAGCATAAGCGAGATCTTCGTTAAGGGTTAAATAATAGAGCTGTAATGGCATAAGTGTGAGGTCAAAAACGCATACAAAACGCCATGACACCAGTAACATTAGCAGGGAATGAGTTAAATGATGATGAAGGAGCGCATGCTGCAGCATTCGGATAAGCACCATATTGACCAGTGAAAACATTTTTACCATCACTGGTATTCACTGTGAACTCATCATAACTAAGCTGGGCTTCACCACAAGATCCATTCATTGGGTTAATTACATTGACAGGACATGTACAAAATCCCCAACCAGGCAATGTGGAACTGTTGGTTACTGGAGGACATGAAGCAGAATTCTCGTATGAGTAAGAAGTTCTCACATCAGTACATTGAAATTCTTCGCACGAAACAGGAGACGTGCAATACGTATTGTTGGGACAACTTCCTGGATATATGTTCCACTGCAGAATGCAATTGTGCCATATGAATGGAGCGTCGATGTCTAAAAGAAAATTTGCATGCATGTATTGCATGTTTACGTACGTCGTCATGATCTGAACACTATAGAGATCCTTAGCAGCATCAGTATGTTTGTTAACTGGAACAACTATGGAAGTGTACGGTGGTACATATTGTGCTACGGCTTCATGTTCGTGAGACACAAAGGCTAGAACGATAACTAATAGTTGTAGAAGCAAATGCATTTTCAGATTTATGTGTGTTGTCAAGTGTAGTTTCTTATATGGCATCAAGCACATTTATATAGAGGTGTCAAAGTGTTGTTTTTGCATGTATACGTAATAATAAAATGGATACTGATTTTTACCAACCTTATCTAATGACCAAAAGAATCAATGCCGTCTTGCCCTCCTTGGAGATAAATTAGTACAATCACAGATATACATTGTATGACTTTGTTAACCATCTTGCAACTTGCCATAAAAAATGCATATTGAAAAGAAAAAAAAATGTCAATATTAAGTATTTGTTATACATTTTTTCAGCATATAAATTTCACGGTTTAGTATATTAATTATGCTAAATTGATCATACTAATGTGTACATTATAATTTGCGCGTGTGTTTAAAGAATGTTGGCTTTATCGGAAACTAACGAGAGAACAAAGGGTGCAATGGAAGCAAAACTAGACAAAGCAAAAGATTGCATCTTTAATTTCTTGGTGTTGTAATTTTGTGAATGGGTTATAAATATTATTTAAAAGGTGTCATCTAATTCAAGTGCACGTAACTTATTTTATATAGATAAGAAATCACATGCACCAGTTGAATACATGAATCTTATACCCATAAGTCGCCATATAAGTGGGATCCGGATGGTAAAGTTTCTGTCAAAGACGCAAATGCCTTTTATTGTTTATCGTGATGCGTAATTTAAAAACCACCATAATATTTTGGATGTTTATAATGTTAGCCCGTATTAAGGTTTATATATTTATATTGGGCTAAAACGCGAGTCTAGAATGTTCCTTGTAATTATTTATATTGTACCGAATGATTTATGAATGACATAGACATTATCTTCTTATATAGTATCACAGCCATCATTATATTGTACCGAATGATTTATGAATGACATAGACATTACCTTCTTACATGGTATCACAGCCATCATCAAAACACCGATCCAAAAATCCCTAACCCTAAAATCCAATACATTCCTTTTTTTTCTTTTTTTTCATTTGGTGTTTGTTCTTAGGTAACAAACCGTGGTTCTTGTTCTTGAGTAACATGCCAATACATCTGTTTTGGTTACTTGTTCGTGGTAACAAGTTGTCTCATCCATTACTTGTTCGTGGTTCTTGTTCTTTGGTAACAAGCCGATACAGCTCTTGGTTTTTGGTTTTTATCATTCAACTGCAGCAACAAACCCTAAAACATATAACACCCTAAACTAAATCTATAAACCCTAAACTAAATCTGCCGCTACTAAAATCACCCCAAACAAACCCAAGAAATCACGTCTGATTATTGTGGTGACTTGTTCTTCGGGTAACACGTCCACATCTGTATTGGTGATTTCTGCTCAGGTTCACGAATCCTTACGTCACTTGTTGTTCGTGCTTTGGTTCACAAGCAGGTGCTTGTTGTTTGTGCTTTGGTTCACGAGCAGGTCCTTTGTTCTCAATTGTTAACTACAGTATCTTCACGGACATGTTCTTTGTTTTCACGAGCAGGTGGGTATTACGGACCAATGGCACATAATACTTCTAATGGCTGGAATGGGAATGGGGGTACTATTGTACCAGTGGCTTATCATACTAGTCCAAGTTGCCCATCTTTTGTGTATCCCACTGGCCCAAATATTGGATATAATTATCCCAAAACCGGTTAGAGTTTTGGCCCATCGGGTTTCATCTAGCCGCATGTCCAGTCTAGTAAATATTATGCAACAGCTGGCCCACCGGGTTTTGTTCTGCAGCACGCTAGCCCACACCACTCCAGCCGGGTTATTTTGTTATTCAGCAAGCCCAACCCGCTGGTCAAACGGGTCAGCCCTCAGCTCAGCTCAAAAATTTTCCCACAAGTCTCCCGGGTCAAGCAACCACTTTACCACATGCTTTTCATATCGTGCTTCTTCAGAATCCTGCTAATGGTGCTTTGAACATGGATATAGGTGCAAGTTCTCACCTTAATGATTTCGTTACCAGTCTTAGTGATGTTTTTAATACTTGAATTTATCCGTCTGTCTCTGTTGGTGACGGTGATACTATACCCGTCACTAATACTAGACATAGTATTTTGCCAACTCCTCAAAGGTCCCTTCATCTTAATAACGCGCTAATCACCCCTAATATTGTCAAATTTTTTATTTTTCTTCGTTAGTTTGTTCGTGACAATAATTGTGTTGTTGAATTTGATGCATTTGGGTTTTTCGTTAAAGACTTTATGACTCGTCGGGTGCTTCCCCGATGCGATAGCACGAGAGATCTTTACCCGGTCACGCAACCCTCTCCAATTTCTCATGCATTTTTTACCAGTCAACATACGTGGCACCAACGACTTGGACATCTAGGAAGTGAAGTGTTACGTCGTCTTGTTTCTCGTAATTTTATTTCGTGTAATAAAAAGAAACCTCCCGTTCTTTGTCATGATTGTCAGCTTGGCAAACACGTGAGGCTTCCATTTGTTAGTTCAAATACTTATGTTACATCTCGTTTTGACATTGTTCACTCAGATGTGTAGACTTCACCCATTCTGAGTCTTTCAGGTTTTAAATACTATGTTTTATTTTTGGATCACTATTCTCACTTTGTTTAGGTCTATCTGTTGGTTAATAAATCGAATGTCTTGTCTAAGTTTATGTTGTTTCATACTTATGTTAATACTCAGTTTAAATGTGAAATCAAGTCGTTTTAGTGTGATCATGGTAGTAAATTCGACAATCGTGCCTTACATACATTATTTGCCTGTAAAGGCATTCAGTTTCGGTTTTCTTATCCTAAAACCTCCTAACAAAATGGGAAGTCCGAAAGACTAATTCGCACAATCAACAATCTCATTCAGATCTTACCTTTTCAAGCTAATCTTTCACCTACTTTTTGGGTAGAAGCCCTCAATATGGCCATTCATCTATTAAAATTTTTACCATCCACTGCCATTAACAATGAAATACATTATACCCGCTTGTTTGGAACAAACCCAAACTATAGCCTTTTACGTACATTTGGGTGTTTATGTAACCCTCACCTTCACACCAATCACAAACTTGAACCACGCGCTACACTTTTAATATTTTTAGGATAAGCTTCCAATCATCGTATGTATCGTTGTCTTGAATTAAGCACAAATAAAATAATTATCTCCCGCCATGTTATCTTTGATGAAACAGTCTTTCAACTCCATCAAGCTCCTCCACGTACATCCCCTTAGCACATTTATTTCCTAGATTACTTTACTAACACTCAAAAGCCTTCTGACTCATTACGACAATAAAATGAGCCTAAAACCACTTCAGCAAGCATGAAGATTCCAGTGGATATGAAAGCCATAAGCAAGAATCCCAGTCTTGAAAAATAAGACTTGGACTTTAGAAAGAACGTCCAAAAGAAAGCGAGCGTTTGATTCGAAATGGTCTACAAAATCCAAGTACAAGCCGAATGGAGATTGAGCTGTACTACACTCCTGTGTACTAAAGCTCAGCACAGATGAACAGTTATTTCCCACGAGAACCTTCGCCTGTTGCTAAGGCTATGACGAGGTGCCACGCCCCGTGACACGCCTGTAAGAGGCGTAATTGGCATATCACCAACTAGGTTACAATGCTTTTTTCATTGCGACTTGAATGAGGAGTTTTACATTGAAGCTTCCGATCTTTAACAAAGACAATCGTTTGCAACTCAAGAATCCTTGTACCCTCATAACAACTTCAATAAATGACCAAATATTTACACGCATCCTAATTGATGTTGTTTTAAACAAAGCCACGATATCACTCTCATCTTCATTTTTCAAAGAAAATACGCCTTCGTTCTGCACTATGTATTGTGATACTTCATTCTGGGATATTGACCCACACAAAATACAATCTACCAAGGATTTCCTGGATAAACGTTTTAAAAGCATCAAATCTTGGCCGCCTGAAATATTTTTCTAGCATCGAGTCGCTAAAACAAAGAAGTATGGTTTAAGTCAACTAAAAAACACATTGGACAATCTCGATGAGTGTGCATGACGCTGTAGACCGAGTACTTTTTCCCCATGAACATCAATTTAAAACTTGACAATGTGACAAACACTTGAGTCTTGTAAATCAATACCACAGATTGATCGACAACTTCTTTATTGCAAGCTACCACCTGACATAACTATCTCAACATTTAGTCAATTCGTCAGTATCCTAGACAACCTCATAAGGATCTGCCAATCTTCTTTTTATTTAAGGACTCACGGATCAAGCAACCATTCCAAGAATGGCGAACTAATCTTTTGCTTTTGTTGATCTATTGTTGTTCCAATTACTCGACCTCCAAACAGTTATCCCCTGCTACTACTTGGAGAGCTCCTGGTTTTCCTGTAAGACAAAAAACATCCCGTATTTCCAAATCCTCGTCAGAAGCTGAATAATCGGCCATGTAATTCGGTTATGAAATCTGTGGATGAGTCGTTTGGTTTGAGACTTGACATGCCCCCGTCGGATCCAACTGCATAGTTATGTGACACAACTACACCCGACACATAGCAAAAACAACCCATCCTTCCATGAACGCACCAAACACCTTGAAATGGATCTAACTTGTGCGAAAAGAGTTTTAAGCTCTATGAAATTTGTCCTAGCCCATACTAAACCAAAGATCAAACGCGACTTCTTACAAAACTTTGGACCAATCTTTTCGTTTTTCTACTTACAAGTTTGGTGCTGATCGATCTTCACCTAACAGCATCCAACTTGAGGGGAGTATAGATAATTATGCATTCAATCAATCATATTATCCCCTAATTTGAGCGTCCATGATTATTCTCCTATTTTTAGTTCATTTCCCTAATATATTGAACCTTTTACTTATATATAGAGGCTCCCTTTTGTATTGAAAACACAAGAAAATATAATCAATCAAAAAAACAAAACCTATATCAATTTTGTTAACTAACGTGTACATTATAATTTGCGCGTGTGTTTAAAGAATGTTGGCTTTATCGGAAACTAACGAGAGAACAAAGGGTGCAATGGAAGCAAAACTAGACAAAGCAAAAGATTGCATCTTTAATTTCTTGGTGTTGTCATTTTTTGAATGGGTTATAAATATTATTTAAAAGGTGTCATCTAATTCAAGTGCACGTAACTTATTTTATATAGATAAGAAATCACATGCACCAGTTGAATACATGAATCTTATACCCATAAGTCGCCATAGAAATGGATCCGATGTAAAGTTTCGTCAAAGACGCAAATGCCTGTATTGTTTAGCGTATGCGTAATTAACAACCACCATAATAGTATTTGGATGTTTAATATTTAGCCCGATTAAGGTTATTAAAATATTTATATTGCTAAAAACACGATCTAGATGTTCCTTAAGTATTTATATTGTACCGAATGATTTATGAATGACATAGACCATACTAGTCTTATAATATACCACCATCATTACTATTTACCGAATGATTAATTAATGACATAACATTACCTTCTTACATGTATCCACTCCATCATCAAAAACACCGATCCTAAAAGCCCTATCCCCCTAAAATCCAATACATCCTTATTTTCTTTTTTTCATTTGCTGTTTAGTTCTAGTAACAAACCTGTTCTTTCTTTGTGCTAGAGTAACAGTCCATACATCATTTTGGTGTACTTGTTCGGGTAACAAGTTGTCCTCATCTATTACTTGTTCGGGTTCTTGTTCTTGGTAACAACCAACAAAACCTTGTATTTTTGGTTTTTATCATTCAACTGCAGCAACAAACCCTAAAACATATAACACCCTAAACTAAATCTATAAACCCTAAACTATTCTCCGCTAACAAAATCACCCCAAACAAACCCAAAAATCACGGCTTATTATTGTTGGACTTGTTCTTCGGTACACGTCCAACATCTGTATTGTTGATTTCTGCTCATGTTCCACAATCCTTACCTCCTCTTTTTTCCGTCTTGTCACACAGTGCTTGTTTTCGTCGACACTTTGTTCACGACATCCTTTGTTCTCAATTGTTAACTACAGTATCTCACAGTCGGCAGTTCTTTGTTTCACGACAGGTGGTATTACGCAATAACCAATGGCACATAATACTTCTAAGGCTGAATGATTGGGTACTACTACCATGGCTTATCATACTATCCAAGTTGCCCTCTTTTGTTTATCCCACTCCCAAATATTGATATAATTTTCCACAACCTCAAGTTTGCCTATCGTTTGACAATATAGCCCCTGTCATCTAGTAATTATTTTTCAACAGCTGCCCGACCGGGTTTTGTTCCGCAGCACGAAGCCCACACCACTACCACCTTATTTTGTTATCACAAGCCCACCCGCTTGGTCAAACGGGTCACCCTCAACCACACACAAAAATTTCCCACAAGTCTCCGTCCCAAAAAGCAACCGACTTTGTAGCCACATGCTTTTCAACCGTGCTTCGTCAAATCCCCTAATGTGCTTGAACATGATATAGTGCAAGTACTCCTCTCACCTAATGATTCCGTTACCATCTTAGTGAGTTTTAATACTTGAATTATCCCGTCTGTCTCTGTTGTGACGTGATACAATTATACCCACACTAATACTAGACATAGTATTTTACCAACTCCTCATAGGTCCCTTCATCTTAATAACGCGCTAATCACCCCTAATATTGTCAAAAAATTTATTTTTCTTCGTTAGTTTGTTCGTGACAATAATTGTACTGTTGAATTTGATGCATTTGGGTTTTTCGTTAAAGACTTTATACTCTCCTATTTTTCCCCCCATGCGATACACGAAAAATCTTTAACCCGTCCACAGCAACCCTCTCTATTTTCTCATAGCATTTTTTTCCAGTCAACATCGCACCCAAAACTTGGACATCTAGAAATAATGTTACTACTCTTTTCTCGTTATTTGATTTCGTTAATAAAAAAGAATACCTCCCTTTCTTTGTAATATTTTCAGCTTGGCAAACATCGACGTCTATTTGTTAGATCAAATACTTATTTTCAATCTCGATTTGAATAGTTCACTCAATTGTAGACTCACCCATACGATCTTTCATTTTAAATACTAGTTTATTTTTAATCACCTATTCTACTCTTTTGTCTAGTCAATTCGTTGGTTAATAAATTCGAATGGTCTTGTTTAATTTAATTGTTTCATACTTATGTTAATACTCATCTAAAGATGTGAAAATCAATCATTTCAGTGTGATCAATGTTGGGGTTAAATCGAACAATCGTCCTTACATACATTATGCCTGTAAAGCATTTTAGTTTCGGATTTTCTTGTCCTAAACCTCCTAAACAAAATGGAAAGTTCCAAAGACTAAATTCCACAATCAACAATCTCAATATCTGACCATACCTTTTCACAATCTTCAACCTATTTTTTGGGTAAAACCCCAATGGCCATTCTCATTAAAATTTTTACCATCCACTGCCATTAACAATGAAATACATTATACCCGCTTGTTTGGAACAAACCCAAACTATAGCCTTTTACGTACATTTGGGTGTTTATGTAACCCTCACCTTCACACCAATCACAAACTTGAACCACGCGCTACACCTTTAATCTTTTTGGGATAAGCTTCCAATCATCGTATGTATCGTTGTCTTGAATTAAGCACAAATAAAATAATTATCTCCCGCCATGTTATCTTTGATGAAACAGTCTTTCAATATGGCTCTATCGAACCCACCTCGGCGCCTAACTACACATTTTTGGATGACTCACCCGATATAATCACTCAAACCATTCCTTCGGCTCCTGTTGCGCCACCTACTCTTCTCCAACCTGAAGTCGAACCTACAACACCCACGCCCCATAACACTCCAATTGATACTCTAAATCATACAACGCCTAATAGTCCCCACACACCAGCCCAATCTCCAAGCACGACCCAAAATCAAACCGGAGCCCAACCTACACCTACTCCAACTGTGGCCCATAACCAACAAGTAACCCAACAACTTCAAATTCTGGACCCCCCTTCAAACACTAACCCAAATCCCGTTCCAGTTCATCCTATGGTCATACATTTTCGTGTCAAGACTAATCGTCCTACTCAGCGTCTCAATCTTCATGTGTCTTATGTTTCACCTTTATCAAAATCATATCGTGATGCATTTAATGATCCAAATTGGTAATGTTGGTAATCAAAAGCACCAAACAAACAAACAAAGTCGAACGAACGAAGCGGAAGCTTTATTCAAATACCAAACCAAATTACAAAATCAAATTCAAAGGTACCAAACCCTAATTCCAAAAGGTACAAAACAAATATTCAAAGGTACAAAACAAACTAAACCCATCAATCCCTATTTATAGGCTAAACAAACTTGGTGGCCAAGTCACACAAATTTACCAAACGCCCCTTAGAGTTTAAGTCACTTTCTAACAATCTCCACCGTGACTTGAACTCCTTCAAATGTCCAAACCAAATTCAAAATTTCAAATGCTAGAGAACCTAGCCTAATTCAAACAAACGATCGAATCCGAAAACGATCCAAAAACAAAACCAATTGATCGAATCTGAAAACGATCCAAACAAAAGCCAAATGATCGAATCTGAAAACGATCCAAAACAAATCAAACGATCGAATCTGAAAATGATCCAAAAACAAAACCAATTGATCGAATCTGAAAACGATCCAAACCAAAGCCAAATGATCGAATCTGAAAACGATCCAAAACAAATCAAACGATCGAATCTGAAAACGATCCAAAACAAATCCAAACGATTCTCCAAAACAAAAACAACCGAACGAATGAATCCCGAAACGATCGCTCCACGAGACGAACCTTTTTTTCCTTTTTCTTCTTCATCTTCAACCCAATATGAACCCTAAAAGAAACAATTACTCAAACGAATTAAATAAGATGATTCCTCAACACAAATTTAAATGATTCCCAGATAAGAACCCAAAAATCGAACCTACTCGAATCCCCACAGAGATCGATCGACAATCAATCGATTCTTAAATCGAATCAATCAAGAACCCTAAATTCGAAGAAACCAAACGATCGATCGACAAAAACAAACCCACGACAAGATGCCAAGATTGGAACAAAGCGATTATTACTACCAATTACGAATTACGTACGAACTTCCAAAGCCAAGCGATCAAGAACAAGAATGATCCTTCAAAACCAAATCCAAAACCTAAACGCACCTCTTTTTTTTTCTTCTTTTTCTTCATGGCTAATCCAACCTAGCTCTGATATCACTTGTTGGTAATCAAAAGCACCAAACAAACAAACAAAGTCGAACGAACAAAGCAGAAGCTTTATTCAAATACCAAACAAAATTACAAAATCAAATTCAAAGGTATCAAACCCTAATTCCAAAAGGTACAAAACAAATATTCAAAGGTACAAAACAAACTAAACCCATCAATCCCTAATTATATGCTAAATAAACTTGGTGGCCAAGTCACACAAATTTACCAAACGCCCCTTAGAGTTTAAGTCACTTTCTAACAGGTAAAATACTATGTGTGATGAATATAATGCACTCATTAAAAACAACGCTTAGACTTTTGTGCCCCGACCCACGAACACCAATATTGTTCGTTGTATGTGGCTTTTTTGCCATAAGTATTTGGCTGATGGCACTCTTAGTCGCTATAAGGATCGTCTCGTGGCGAATGGTAGTACACAGTTAAAGGGTATTGATATAGATGAGACCTTTAGTCCGGTTGGTAAACCAGATACTATTCGAACTGTCCTTAGTTTGGCTACTTCTCAACATTAGCCGATTCATTAGCTTGATGTCAAGAATGCCTTCTTACATGGTGATTTATCTAAGATGGTTTATATGCATCAGCCTCCGAGATTTTGGGATTTTGAGCATCCTGATTATACGTGTTTATTGTAGCGGTCTGTTTATGTGCTCAAACAGGCCCCTAGAGCTTGGTTTCAGCGCTTTGCATCTTATATTACTTGTGTTGGGTTTCATCATAGTCGTTGTGACTCATCTTTGTTTATATACAGACATGGGACATATACTGCTTATCTCTTATTGTATGTTGATGATATTGTGATTACTGCTTTTTCTGAGACTTTGTTGCATCAAATTATTAGTTCATTGCATCAGGAGTTTTCTATGACATACCTCGGTTCTCTTAATTATTTTCTAGGTATTTCTGTTACGCGTGATTCTTTCGGGATATTTTTATCTCAGCGTAAGTATGCTACTGAGATCCTTGAGCGGGCTGGTATGGTTAGTTGTAACTCAAGTAGGACGCCTGTTGATACTAAGTCCAAATTGGGTGATGATAGTGATCCGGTTTATGATTTGACGTTATATCGAAGTCTTGCGGGTTCTCTACAGTATCTTACTTTTACTAGCCCTGATATTTCTTATGCATTACAGTAGGTTTGTCTTTATACGCATGATCCTCGGGAGCCTCATTTCTTGGCTCTTAAGCGGGTTTTGAGGTATGTTCGCCAAACTCTGGATTATGGGTTGCAGTTGTTTTCCTCCTCTACTACAGATTTGGTTGCTTATTCAGATGCGGATTAGGCTGGTTTTCCTACTACTCGGAGATCGACTTCAGGTTACTGTGTATTTCTTGGCAACAACTTACTCTCTTGGTCCTCTAAGCGTCAACCGACGCTTTCTCGTTCTAGTGCAGAGACAGAGTATCGTGGTGTTGCCAATGTTGTTGTTGAAACTTGTTAGTTGAGGAATCTTTTACGGGAGTTACACACACCTTTGTCATCCGCTACGCTTGGTTATTGTGATAATGTTAGTGCTGTGTTCTTTTCTTCTAATACAGTTCAACATCAGTGTACGAAGCATATTGAGATTGACATTCATTTTGTTCGAGATTTGGTTGCCGTTGGTCAGGTTCGAGTTCTTCATGTTCTTTCCCGTTATTAGTACGCAGATATTTTCACTAAAGGCTTGCCTTCAGCATTGTTTGAGGAGTTTTGCACAAGTTTGAACGTCCGGTGTCATCCCGCTCCAACTGCGAGGTAGTGTTAGCCTGTATTAGTGTTTATATATTTATATTGGGCTCAAGCCCGATTTTAAAATGTTCCTTGTAACTATTTATATTGTACCGAATGATATATGAATGACATAGACATTACCTTATTACATATAATTCAAGTCTTACTAGTCGAGACTAGCCAAGAAAAGGGTCGGAAAGAGTTGCGGTATTTATTGGTTAGTATGCGCACGTCTGAGTTAAATTTGACTCACTCTCTCTGAGTAATCTGAACAGTAAAAGCCTCATTTGATTACCTTAATCTGTAAATTTGATTCGTAATTTGGTTTGGTCAACTATTTTGTATTTCTTGAATATGGGAGGATGCCAATATTTGTTTCCCTTTTTATATACTTTAAAGCATGAGCTTTACTTTATATAAATTGTCGTTGTCATATGAGTTTTAACACAAGGACGTATCATATTATTAGAATTGTCCTAAGAAGTTGTGACAGACTAGAGCGACCCAGCTAGCTACGGTAAAGCATACTACAACTGCACCATCTCAACATGCACATGTTTGAATGAAACTAGCTGTTAACACATCCAATACACCAATATATCTAAATTTACATGAAAAGGTATATATTGTGGATTGGGGAGTTGGCCTAACTGGAGTTGGTCCAATGTTCTGGAATGGTGGCTGTCCGATCCCCCAATCTGTGTCTGCAAACCCGATAGGTTCTTCTGTTAGCGTGACCAGATTGAAAGTTTGGGTTTTATAAACTCGGATATGGTGTTCAACGGCTTTCCCTTTGACAAGAAAGTTAGTATGGCTTGGTTTGAATGGCTTAATGATCCATTTAAGGCGTGTGCTTGCATTTGGTTAAGTGGGTTGGTTTTTGAATTTTTTTCATTAGTTTATCTACGTTTGCCTTGGCTTCTCGTTAGTTTCTTAATACATTTCATTTTTTTTTTCTGTTCGAAATAGATAATCAGAAAACAGCAATTTCTTAGTTCTATTGTAAATGATGTGTATAATCAGCGTATATTATCAAAATTGAATTTATAAAGTAATCATATTTCATTCAGGTTTTAGAATGAGTTAACTATGAACGCTTAACAGTCTTTGCATATAAAGATCATTACAGTTTACACGAATTTATTGATTGCAATACAAATTTTTTTACCCAAACAAAACTAAACATTAATTTTAAGATTAGATTCAAGTACTGGTAAAGTTGAAGCTTGTACAAGAAGTTCCTTTATTTAACAAGGACGAACTGAACCCCAAAGTTGAATTGACTAAATCGAATACCAGGAAGTTATCCTCCATCTGGAATGTCCATATAATGATTGCATGTTCACTTGTCACACCGCCGTCAACAAAGGCTAAACACGCCACATCTTTTGTTACTTTCTTGATGGAGTTAGCTGTGGAAATAGTCCACTTATTCCCATCCTGGAGACTGAAATCGATATCTGGAACTTTTATACTTACTTGGGTACTGTTAGTGAAGGTGCTGAAACAAAGGCCAAAGGGGGCGACAGGCTTTGCTTGAGGGATTCGTTTGTAACCACTAAAAACCTACGGACCACTTGGTTATAAAGGTCGGTTCTAAGAATGGTGTACGGCTCAAGTGTACTAATCTTTGTAGTGTTGTTTGCTAGAACATCGATAGATCTCTTTTTAATCACAATGGAATTGACACCAATAAAGTATCCAAAAGAATTTCCGTGCTTTACAAATGGAGTGTAAGAAAGTAAAGTCCTTATGTCGACATCCAGATGTGGATGAAAATAATATGGGCTACTCCCAAGAAATAGAACCCATGTGGCGGACACTGTTGGACCAATAATGTTATAAACGCAAAGTTAGGGTACTTAGTATGTATTATGTTAAAATTAAGTTAGTTATAGTTAGTTATTGGCAGTTATTATGAAACGACACATCTGTTGGACCATCACAACCTTTCGATAATGCCTTTTCATTTTGTATAAATAGGAAGACATGTAAACAATCAAGATTAACCGAAGTCAGATTATTAAAACACTTGTATTTCATAGTTACAATTCGTTTTTCTGTTTCTTGGTATATTGTGACTACAGTTAGATCATAGATCCATCGTATAGGGACAATAATTGGTATCAGAGCCAGGTTGTTAACCAAATCATCATATACCAGTAAATTTCGTTCCTGGTTTGAATAAAAAAAATCATTTTTTTCGGCCAAAACTTTGTTTGAACACACAATTAGAAAATCATATTCGTGTGTTTATCAAACAATTGTATTAAGAGAATCCAACTTTCTGTCGCCAAGGGATCAATCACTCCTGTGATTAAATCAACCGGCATCAAAAAGGGTTTTACTTTTGCAAAGTTTCAGTTTTTTCAAAAACATCAAACCGAAAAAAAACCATAACCCAGAATCGTCAAAACAATCGTAGGTTAGGCACGGTTACAAAATCCGAAACCAAGATTCAAAACAGAAAACCACATCAAGCGGATAACACTAAATCATCAATAAAAGGGAACGAACACACCAGTTTTTTGAAGAATCAAGACTCGCACCCTTAATCGAATCATCAATTGATTCAAGTTATCCACAAAGGCCCAAATTCTTAGACGGTTTCTAAGATCCCCAAATTTGCGAAACCCTAATTTCGCACAACAATCAAAGGGAATCCAGTGGCTCAAGAATAACACAACCGTAGAAGATAAAGACGGTTAATCCGACCATTTAATCGGCGATTAACCATCAGAAGAAGAAGAAGCACCGGTCTCAAGAAGAGACGCGTCTGCCTCCAAAGAAAAAGAGGCGCAAGATTTATTAGCATCAAAAAAGGGGCACAGGGTTATTATTGACTCAACAGGTTCAAAAAAACATTTAACACCCTCCATTTTTATTTTTGATATAATATATATTAGTATTAATATATATTGTATAGTTTTTTTTAAAAAAGTTACTTCCTTTAGATTTAAGTTAGTACTTTTCAGAGTTTTTTTTAGAAAAAAATATATATATACATATAAAAGTAAGAAAAATCAACTTCTGTATTTTTTATCTAAAAGAAAAAAAATCTTTTTCACTTTTACAAATACAAAATAACAAGTTAAACCGAATCCTAGTGATTCTTAGCAAGTCAAGACCGAATCCTTAGGTTCATAGCAAGTTCCGAGCCTTAAGATTCAAATATAAAGGATCAATTATTTTGATCAAAGCAAGAAAGAGCCAGATTAGCAAGTGGGTCTGGAAAACATAATATTGATTAGCAAGTTGGTCAATATTAAGCAAGTTTAGCAAGAAAACCTGGTTAGCAAGTTGGCCAGTAACAAGTAAGAGTTTTGATCTTTATATCAAACACAAGAGCAAGAAAACCAGAAACCATCTCGGTTCTGATTATAAGAAGTAAGCAAGTTAAAAGCAAGCATGGTAGAAGGCGACAATCATGATAACACATCAAACAGTGCATCAGTTCGAGAACAAGAAAATGTTTCACTACAATGTCCAAATTTGACCGAAACAAACTACACTACATGGGCATTATTGATGGAAACAATATTGAAGGCACATGGTCTATGGAAAACTATTGATACTAAAGATACGGTGGATGAGAAAAAATCACATACATCAAAGGCAATGATCTTTCAAACATTGCCCGAAGATGTCCTAATGCAGGTAGCGCAGTGTTCGACTACAAAGGAAGTTTGGGACTCGATCAAAGTTTTGTTCATTGGAGTAGACTTAGTTCAGAAAGCACGTTCACAAACCTTGAGGAGTGAACTAGAGTCTTTAAAGATGAAAGAAAGTGAAACTATAAGTGGTTTTGCAAGCAAATTGAGCAGTATAAGGGCAAAATTTAGAAATCTTGGAACTACACTCGAAAGCAAGATAATTGTGAGGAAACTACTCAACTCGGTTCCAAAGAAGTTTTTACCGATCGTGGCAACTATTGAACAATATCAAGATTTAGACGAAATGTCGTTTGAAGAAGCCGTTAGAAGATTAACAGCCTTTGAAGAACGAATCAAAAGTCAAGACACACTAGAGGCAAATGATCAAGACAAACTTCTGTTGGCAAGTTCAAACAACCAAAGTCATGGTAAAGGGCGAGGTAAAAATTTCAACAAAGAAGCCAAGGAAAACATGAAATGGAAGAATAGTCCAAATACACGTGAGACAAGTACGAATCAAGGAACTAAAAACAAGAGCACTTTCAGATGTTATGAATGTGGTGACTTTAGCCACTTTGCGAGGGAATGTACGAGGTGGAAATACAATAAAAATAAGCAAAAAGAGTCTCATCTCATTTATGAAACTGATAATGAACCCACATTGCTGTGAAGTCAAGTGAAGAAGACTCGATTGTCGTCTATAACATTAGGGGGGAGAATGTTGGACCAATAATGTTATAAACGCAAAGTTAGGGTACTTAGTATGTATTATGTTAAAATTAAGTTAGTTATAGTTAGTTATTGGCAGTTATTATGAAAGGACACATCTGTTTGTTGGTTTGATTGAACCATCATAACCTTTCGATTATGCCTTTTCATTTTGTATAAATAGGAAGACATGTAAACAATCAAGATTAACGAAAGTCAGATTATTAAAACACTTGTATTTCATAGTTACAATTTGTTTTTCTGTTTCTTGGTATATTGTGACTACAGTTAGATCATAGATCCATCGTATAGGGACAATAGCATCGCGATTGTGGGATCATCGTCTTAACGTGCTTAATTTTGCTTGATTATTACAAAACAAAACCGCGAAACATCTTAACCCTAACCCTACGTTCTTATTGTTATATTGTTTCATTTTTCATGCAATACTTTTCTAAAAATCATGAAATACTTTTCTGTTTGCAGATATAAGCCATGTTTTTCGTGGTACTCTTCTGTGCCAATTTAAAGTTTTCAAATGTGGTGTTGGGTTTACCATCTTTTAAATGTTAAGAATCGGCTTGAATGTGTATTAAGGATCTTCATATCTTGGCGGGGCAACCATGACCTATGGTTGTAGCCATGGCTGGGAGACTGTAGTAGTAGCGTTGTGCTGGCCTCTTGCATTTGGGCTTGGGGGCTGATAAACGGTTCGGGCCTTTTTTTTAAGGATGTTTCCCAGGGCAACTATTTTGATACCAGTTCCATAGAATGATGCAATCAGACCATGTGAATGGAGCATCTACATCTATGAGGAAGTTGGTGTGGATGAATTGCATGTTTACATATTTTGTCATAATTTGAACGCTGTAGAGAGTCGTAGCAGAATCAGTATGTTAACTGGAGCAACTACGGAAGTGTGTGGTGGTACCCATTCTGCGATGGCTTCATGTTCGTAAGAAATACACATGAAGACTAAAATGAGAACAATTTCTCGTAAATGAAAAATCATTTTAATGTTTGTTTTGTTTCTTGTCGATTGCATCATTCTCGAAAGAGTGATTTATAAGCCATTTTTTGTTAGCATATCGTGTTTGAGTAAGATAGAATTGGAAACGAAGTCTCGCAAGTTAACCTTACATATGAAGCTAACTAGTTTTTGTTATTCTAGTTGACTAAGCTTATAGACTTTGCATTGTATAAAAATAATTTAAATCTTCGTCATTTTAAAAAGATGATGAAGATGAACTGAATAATAAAGATCATATTTTTAAAATAAAATAGGTTCTTAAGGATTCACTTTGATTTTAAGTTTTCTTTCATACAGATTGATTTCGGGAAAAAACGGACATTAGGTTTTCAAATATCCTGTTTTGAACAATTGTTTTATGCGATACGAATATTAATATACCTCAACTAGCGAGGAGCATGATAAAGGCAGCAGTACATATTTCTGAAAGTGGAGTAGACACTCATTTAGTCATACTCCAAGATCCATATCCCTAACCAAATGCCCACATAGACTCCCGAGTTTAAACTATATGCCATGCATTTCACATAGGGGTGAGCATGGTACGGATCGGTGCGGATTCTGGTAAAAACCACATCGCATCTGCAATTGCGGTTTTAAAAAAGTGAGGATCCGCAACCACGCGGTTTTCCCGGTTTCGGTTTTGCGGGTTTTGCAGGTTTTAACCGCACCGCACCACCACTTATAATTTATATAATTAATGTGGATTTTTGCGGTTATTGGTTTACAATGTTGGATTTTTCGGTTATAACAATGCATATATTTAATGTAAACCCACACATCACTTAGAATATTATTGATAATATGCACTAGAAGCCTTATAACACACATAAAATAATCAATGTGTCGTTTTTCGATTTTAAATAATCAATGTGCGGTGCAGTGCGGGTTTTGTGGTGCGGTTTTACAGGTAAAGCCGCAACCGCACCGCATTTGCGGTTTTTCATTTTTCTTAAAACCAATTCACCGGTTTTTGCCGTGGTGCGGTTTTTGTGGTGCAGTTTTGCGGTTTGCGGTGCGGTTTCTGCTCACCCCTAATTTCACCAATGTTTTGAAACCTGGTTCGACCCGTCCGGGTCAACCGATTGGACCTGTTCCGGCCTAAAAACGGGGTCAAAACAAACCGGGTCCTTAACTAATTGAAACCTGAATCGACCCGCCGTGTTTTTAGAAAACCGGGTCAACCCGGGTCGAAAATAACCGCCGGGTTCTTTTTTTATTATCTATTTTTAAAGTTAAAAAAATATACTATATCTTACCTAACTTGTTCACTCGTTCTTTCATACCTCTTTGTTTCCTTCCAGCTACCATGAATAACCTAATATTACCTACCAAGGTTTTCAAGACCAGGATCCTACCCAGGATCGTTTTCGTCTTTACAAGATCAAGATCGTAAGGTCGGATCGGGATCGTAAGATCCTACTATAATGTCATTTTCTTAATAGTTTTTGTAACTTTATACAAATGTACAGATTATTATATATCATAAACACAAAATTATATGAATGTTGTCATAAATTATAATTAAGAAATGTTTAAGAAGATTAACTTGTTGTTTTTTAATATCTAAGAAACACAACCCATAAATTCATGGTTTTTTAGTTCGTGGTTTGAGAAAAGTAAGATCGGATCGGAGTAGATCTTAAGATCCTATGGTCAAGATCGGGATCCTATAAGATCCTAAGCATGCAAAGATCCTACGTAGGATCCGGATCGTTTTTGCTTTGCATTATCGTAAAATCGTAAGATCCTAAGATCAGGATCGGGATCTTAACAACCATGCTATGAACTCACCAACTTTATGTTGACACTTTTTAGCATGTTTTTCTCAGGTGAATTAGATGCTTGGCTTACTTGATGTGCATTGGAGTCTAAATTTGACAAGATTTCACTTATGGATTTCTACTTACATACAAATGATCAAATCTCATTGTATTGATTTCAA